>CAJHQP010001313.1:0-121004 GCA_905132765.1 Moricandia arvensis | reverse complement strand
TCCTCATTCTCAAAGGAACCTTTCATCCAAAGAGGAGGTCCTTCAGCGACATAAGACTGTAGATACCCAAGCTGAAGCACACTTTGAGCAATGAGGAAAGCTCCTCTGTTAGTTAGTCTATCCTCTTTCGACACTCTCCACCATTCTATCCTAGACAATTTTTCCATTAACTCCATCTGTTGGCATCTAAAGTTTGGCCACGCCTTGGGTCTTAAGATCACCTTCGTGAAAGTATCATCCTCCAAAGCAAAGATGACTCTATTGAGTTTATGATCGAGCATACTCTGAATAGACCATCTGAGGCACTGGAAATTTGCTTCTTCTATAGATAGAATGTTCACAAAAACCCGACGACTATGAATTAACACACTGCCTCTGTGATTTCTCAGGACCCAGGCCGCTCCACAACTTTTTTGATTCTTGTCAAAGTGAACTCCTATATTGCACTTGAGCCAACCAGCCGAAGGACAAGACCATGACTTCCCAACATCCATCATCGCTTCTTGATCTTCCTTGAGTCTCTGTTCCTCATTTTTCTGAGCCAAAAGCCAGAAGTCCGCTTCTTCTCTGATCTTGAGGACTAGATCATCCGCGTTACATAGTTTCCCTTCAAAGATGATTCCGTTTCTGAATTTCCAAAGGTACCAAACAATCCATGGAATAGCATTTCTGACCTCTTCCGGAATCGAGAGAGTTTTCATCATTAAGATTAGCTTATAGAAGTTTGAGTAATGCGATGAATCATCAAACCCATTCTTCGGATAAGGAACATTAGCGAGAGCCCAAACTTGTCTAGCAATAGAGCATCCAAACAGTATATGGTTGATCGATTCTCCTTGAAATCCACAGGCTTGACACACTGGATCCATCCTTATCCCCCTCTTCACCAATAATTCACCAACCGGGACTGCATCACTAACCGCCCTCCAGAAAAAATTTTTAATTTTAGGAGATGTCTGAAGCTTCCATATCTCCTCCTTAATGGTGTTCAGAGATGGTTTAGCCTCAGCAGCTTGAATGATTGATTTTCTCACCATATTGTTGATGAACCAGTATCCGGATTTAACAGAGTAGCAACCATTCCTGTTATGCATCCAGATCCAGTAATCATCATGATCAAAGGCAGTTTTCATGGCTAGGATACTCATTATATCTTCCTCAAAGAAAAGTTCTTCCAGTTTATCCATTTTCCAGCACCTGTTTTGATGATCAATCAGATCACTAACTCTGAGCATTATATCCACCAGGATGTTCTTCATCAAAGGCCTTCTTCTCACCGTACCCTCAATCCAATTCTCGGTCCATACATAAACATCTCTCCCATCACCCAGTTGTTTTCTTAAGCCTTGGGTTAAGAGTTCCTTCCCAAATTGTATACTCCTCCAGCCATACGATGGCCTCGGTCCGTTCTTGGCAGATAAAAAATCCGAAGAATTGAAGTACCTGCTTTTGAAAACCTTTGCAAACAGAGAAGTAGGATCATTTAAAATTCTCCAAGCTTGTTTGGCTAGCAAGGCTTGATTGAAACTTTGAATATCCTTGAAACCTAGCCCTCCTTGTTCTTTTGCCAAACACATGTTGGACCAACTAAGCCAGTGAATCTTCCTTTTGTGTTCTAAAGAGTTCCACCAGAAGTCAGCCATAGCTTTGGTGAGATTTTCGCAGGACTTCTTTGTTAACTTAAAGCACGACATGGCATAGACCGGCATTGCCATCGCCACTGCTTTTAGTAGGACCTCTTTACCTCCCAGCGACAGAAGCTTAGCAAACCAACCAGATAACCGGTCCTTCAGTCTCTCATATATGTAAGCTAAGATCTCAGTTTTAGAGCCACTGAAGCATTCAGGAAGACCAAGATAGACACCCGATCCTCCTTCTTTAATGATACCAGTGATATCCTTGATTGAGTTCTTAGAGTTGGCCTCAACCTTGGAACCAAAGGTTATAGCTGATTTAGCTACATTCACCATTTGACCAGTTGCATTTTCATAAATCTCAAGGATATTCATCAATTCCTGCGCTTGATCCCCCGTAGCTTTGCAAATCAACAGACTGTCATCAGCAAAGAGCATATGATGAATCATGGGACCTTCCTCCGAAAACTGTATACCTTGGATCCTCCCAGCTTGAGCTGTCTTCTCAATCAAATGGATGAGACCTTCTGTGCATAGGATGAAAAGGAAAGGAGAAAGAGGATCACCTTGCCGAATTCCTCTCTCTGGTTGAATACTTCCAAAAGGTTGATCATTGATAAGGGTGGAGTATCTGACCGAAGTCACACAAAACATCACTGATTCAATCCATTTATTCTCAAAACCCAGTGCCAGCAACAGAGCACGCAGATAACCCCATTCCACACGATCGAAAGCCTTTGACATATCTGATTTAATTGCCATGAATTCTTTCGAAATGATTTTATCAGTTCTGAGAGCATGGATGACTTCATGCGCAATCAAGATATTGTCAGTGATTAATCTCTCTTCAACAAAGGCTGATTGTGTGGGTGATACGATATCAGGCAGAAAAGGTTTGAGCCTGGAAACCAGGATCTTTGAGATGATCTTGTAGAGAACAGAACATAAGCTGATAGGTCTCAAGTCCGACATTAGAACAGGTTCCTCAACCTTGGGTAAGAGACAAAGGTGAGTGTAATTCCATTCCACCGGGAACCGACCTGTTGTAAAGAAATCCCGGACCTCCTTTGTCACCTGATCACCAACAGTGTTCCAGTACCTTTGGAAAAATAACCCAGTCATCCCATCCGGACCGGGAGCACTGCTTGCATTAATGGAGAAAACTGCATTTTTGACCTCTTCTTTACTGACTTCGCTGGCTAGATACTCATTCATCTTGTCAGTGACTCGACTTGTAAAACCTTCAAACAGACACGAGAAGTCTCCATCAGAAGAGGATTTGAACAATTTAGTGAAATATTCAGTTGCAACTTCTCCTTTGGCCGCTTCAGAAAAATGTTGTTGACCACTGTCATCAGTAAGCTTAAAAATTCTTCTTCTTGCTCTATTAGCCTTCACCGATGAGTGGTAATATTTGGTGTTGAGGTCTCCTTTGATGGCCCATCTATCCTTACATCTCTGTTTCCAATACAACTCCTCCTCTTTATACGCTTGGATCAACTCTGATTTGAGAAAACGGATTCTCACATTTGTAGGGTGCATCGCAGATTGTTCCACCTCCAGCGCGCATTGGATCTGTTTGATCTTATCACGGGAGTTTAGATTTTCTTTCTTCTTCCAGTTACTCAACGCTTTCCTGCAGTTTCTCAACCTGTCAGAAACTTTGGTTTCGAAAAGAGGATGGTTCGTTAACCAAGCTTTCTTTATTTCCTCTTGCACTCCTGGCTTATGTAAGAATCTGCTATCAAACCGAAAACATCCTCTGTAGGGTTCAGATGAGGATAAAAGTTTGACATGAACAGGTCTATGATCTGAGCCACGCTTATCCATGAAGACCTGGTTAGATGCCGGGAATAACTGGAACCAAGATTTGTTCCCAAAACATCGATCAAGCTTAGACTGAATAACCAGTGTTCCACGCTGCCCTCCCCACGTAAAACTATTGCCTGAACTTGGTAACTCCGACATATCAGCAATTTGAAGCATATCATTAAAACCTTGGAAGGAGGCCTCACTTCTTCTAGGACCTCCTAGCTTCTCATCATTGTTCCTGATCTCGTTAAAATCACCCACCATACACCATGGTTCTTTACGATATGCTCCAATGCGAGATAATCTTTCCCATAGCTTTGGTCTATCCTTTCTCACCGGTTCCCCATAAACACAAGACATAAAAAACCTTTCCTTCCCATATTTAACATAGAAATCCACCAGGTGCTTATCTACAAACTTGAACTCAATATTTACAGTGTTTTTCCACATTAGAGCTAAGCCTCCGCTGTACCCAACAGGATTGACTGTCATAATCCTGTCATAGCCTAGCCATGTCTGCAGATCCACCAACACATCTCTACAATTCTTCGTCTCCATTAAAAACAAAATGTCGGGGAAATGTTCTTTACGCATCTCCCGCAGTCTTGGAATGACCAGGTCCTGTGCACGGCCCAATCCCTGGCAATTCCAACTGATCATAGACATTTAAATATTGGACGGTCCCTCACTTGGGACCACCAATGGTTTCTTAAACCTTGCAGAGCTTTGAGATGGCTCGACATCATCTTGTGCCTTTCTTTTTGATTCAGCAATGACTCCTTCACCCACTTTCTTCCCACTACTAATCTGAGACTTCAAAAGACCTTTCCCATTAGCTTTTCTTGTGTAGGTACCAGGTCTTCTTCTACCCTTGGATTTCTTTAGAAGAGTCCCGGAAGCACTGGTATTAAGGGATCCAGCACTGTAACCCGTTGGAACCTCTAAAGAAATTGCAGGGCAACTAGAAGCTGATTGATCCACACTACTTGGCAGAGTAGAGAGAACTCTCCCAGACTGAAGGATTCTAGTTCCTGCGGAGATCGCACTCGCCATTAGCTTTTCAGGTCTATGAGTTTCCTCCACTTGAGCTTTGAAATCATAAACATGACCCTTTCCTTTGTCCAAATTCTTTGTAACCATCGAGGCAGGTTCCAACCTAAGATAGGTTTTCTGGCCAATTGGATCATTCTCCAAATCTTTAATGGTCTTCTTCACCCGTTCTTCTCTTGCTAACCTCTCTGCACCAACTGCAGCACGCAAATAAAGGCGCATATCATCCATAACTTCCTTAGCTATCTTCGGTTTCCCATTAGATACCTCCACGCCAAAAAGATGATCTGGGATGATGCCAAACAGAGGATCCGACTCCTCAATTTTCTCTGGCACATCATGACTTTTACTTTCAGCTGATGAAACCCCTGCTACCTCCTTGGCCAAATTCACATTCCTAAAGATAGGACACATTTGTTGATCATGGGTTAACCTTTGGCACGTGTAGCATCTCTTCTGAATTCTCTCGTAATCATACAGAATGTTCACCGTTTCTCCTCCCGGAATAGTAACCCGCTTGGCTCTTCGAAGAGGATTAGATACGTCAAACCTTATAAGAACTCTGACATAAGCTTTGACTTGCGGTTTATCCGGATCGAAAGCTACCTCAACTACCTGACCCGCAAAACCTCCCAATGATTCAAGCGCTTTCTTTGTGTAATGATTTATCGGAATGTTCCTCATCTGAACCCAAACGTTGAGATATTGAAGGTAATCTTCTGGTGGTTTCTCCACCCACTTCTCCAGAACAATGGGCCAGAGATTGTGCGTGTGGACACCCTTGCTTAGAACATCAAGCATATCATGCTCATATTTGAAGATAAACTGAAATCTTTCACGAGATAGAGCCACACCCCTCACTCTATCATACAGCTTCCACTTCCGCGGCATTTCGAGAATCAGTTCTGACATTATCTGACACTGAGGATTCAATATTCTACCCACCAAACTGAGAGAGTTCCTACCCGTTGAGTAATACTCCGGATGATCAGGAAGCACAAATGGTTCTTCATCTTCCTCAAGCGACAGTTGAAGAAAATCGTTATCCAAATGTGAAGCCATGGACGAAACTCAAACTTAGCAAGCAGACGGATTGATGGAGACAAAGATCAAAGAGAAACCCTTTGATTTGATGAACAATTATGAAGAACTTCAAGGAAAAACCCTAGGAAATTTTTAGATCTGAGAAAATAACCAGGAAAACCCGATAATATAAAACTTTATTCAACGACTTCTACATTTAATTATATTGAAGTGTGTTTTATTGTTATGGCATTCATAAATTTTCTACCAAAAATAAAGTAATAATTAGGAGGACTTTTTATAGGGGGGATGACTTTTATAGAAGCAGATCAGAACATGCCAGCTAATGAACCCACCATCATTGCTTTTAATTGATCCCCTCCTACCCAATAGATAACCTATAGTTTTTCCTTTTATCAAGATTATGAATAATTATATAATAGTAAAAAATCTTGATTGGGTTTGGTCCCATAACCGATTCTATGTACATAAATAAAATAAAAATAAAAAAAGGGTATGATTAAGGATATGAGAGCATCAGATCCTGTGATTCAGATTCTGCCTGGCACTGTCTAGTCTTTGCTTTTTGGCTGCTTCATGTTCTCTGTACACTGTACTATTATTGAATGAATGGTTTTGGTCAATAAATATAGATATTTTATACATTTTATACATAGATACACTTATACGTATATGCAACATGGATTTGGCTATGGTCAGGTTCTTGAGTTTTGACAAGAACAAGAGATTATGCTTTTATGATATTCGGTGCAAAGCAAAGCTACAAAGCAACTTTTAAGAAACAAATCTAAACTCAAAAAGCAAAAAAGAAGAGAAACACACACACAGTAAAGTACAGATCCGGTCACAGAGTCCTTGTACTGACCGGATCTACATTGCACAACACAAAGACCACAAAGCTCAGATTGTTTTCTTTTTAGTCAATCTTCTCGAGTTGGGAACAGAGTCAAGACAGTCTTGGCTCCTGAGTCCATATCCTCTGCGTAGTTAGCCACTTGGCTATGCAAATGCATCGAAGATTGTCTTGTGAGAACTTGTTGCTGCTGACTCTGCCTAGCCAAGAACAAAGACTGGTCCATCCCTTTCCCGTTGCTGTTCCCCTGAGAGGTGAACATCTGCCGGTGAAGAAACTGCGGCGGCTGTTGCTGATGATGCTGAAGAGCCGCCGTGATGGGGACAAAAGGTGGAACGAAATGGTCGGAGGTTTGTCGACCTGTCGGGTGAAGGAAATGCGTAGGAACAAGCGAGCTAGCGAAGAGATGATCAGACTCGCCGACGACGTTTCCTCCGCCTCCGGTTTGCATCCTCTTGAGGTAGAGACGGTACTTTTGAAGATGGCTAGCGACGTTCTCTCTGGTTAACCCGTCGACGCTCATGAGCTGCATGATGGTCTTGGGAACCGCGTTCTTGATCCCGAGATGCGCCACCGCGTCCACGAAACGCTTGTGAAGCTGCGGCGTCCATACTAAACGGGGTCGTTTTAGAGTCCTTGCTGGCTCGTCTCCGGAGGAGTCTACTGCGAAGTCCGGTGAGGAGTTGGTTAGTGGTGGTGTGGTTTGCGGCTGAGGTTGACCGGAATTTTCGTTGTTGCGGCGGAGATCGAAGGCGATGGCGAGATCGGGAGTGATGAGGGATTGAGTTAACGGTATGAGCTCCTCCGGCGAGGGAAGCTCTTCTTCCCAGTTAGAATCTTCCTCTCTCATCTTAGAAAAGTCAAAACTAGGAGATAGAGATAGAGATAGAGATAGAGATAGAGAGAGTCTCAAAGTGACAGTTAAGCTAATATGGTGAAGATGTAATCTGAGAAATGATGATGAACGAGGAAGATGGAGAGAGAGAGAAGACTATTGATTTTGAGGGCAAAGACTTGAAGAGACAACAGAAGATTCTTTTATATTTTTATTTGTTATCTGTTTTGTCTGAACGTTAAGAGAGAGTTTATGATCATTAGATTCGACCGACGCCTACTTTGGCGCGTGCCTACCACTTGTTGACCATTTTTAGTCTCTTTTTTTCTCTGAACTTTCTCCAAAACTCTTTGATTCTTTTTATACTATATGAAGAAAGGAACAAATTACATTTTGAAATTAAGGAAACCTAATTTAAAATTAGAATTGGATGAGTAGAGTTGCTAGATTAGCAGTTCAGAAACATTTGATTAGTACTCCCAATTGTTTTTGTTTATTAACAGTGTTTTTGTTACTATCATCCAATGAAAGAAGTTTCAAGATGAACTTAGTATATTGTATCGGTTTTAGTTTAATTGCCATTATAGATAAAATTTGCGTTTTAAAATAAATATTATTTTATAATTTTAGTATAAAAATTATTTTTTATTAGTTGAAATGTGGTTAATATTTTTGGTAACAACATTTTTATTTGAAAATATACTAAACTAAATAATATTTTAATCTGTGTTCAAAAATCTAAAATGATAATTAAAATAAAATAGAAAGATTATGATATGTATCGTTATGGTATATGCCATTATGTTCATTGGAGTTTGCACAAATATATGTTAATTTTATGTTTTACACCTAACTTTGTTTTGGATTTACGTAGCACTTAACCTAGTGGAAGCTTGTGTTTAGGTATGTCAACGTAATTATTTAACTATAACCAAACTAGTTTTGGACGTTAGGACAAACTAGATAGACCCTACGTCAGTTTAAGAAACATAGCATTACATATCGTTTTGCACTTAAAACGTGTATAATTGGCTATTTAACTATATACATGATGCAAAATAAATGACAATGATTATGAAAATATTATTAGTTTTACATGACATGATAGCATAAACTATGATTCATATTAAGCGGTGATGGTTGTTCTAATGATAATATTATCAAAACTTAATATATACGATTATCAATGGTTGAACAAGTACACCAAGAGTATTAATAACAAAAGTTTCGGAATTACACGATTACAATGATAAAATTATGAGCAAATAGTTATGGATTTCCAATAATTTCCAACCAAAATACACCATCAAAATATCGATTTTTATCAGTGTGATCGTATAATTCCAATCATTTTTTTTTCAAAGCAACTGCTCATATAATTCTATAACTAAAGAATAAAAAACTACTATATATTGTTTCTGCAGCATATTACTATATAGCACCATCCAAACACGAGCTTGACGTGACCCGATTTACTCCAATTGGGGCAATGGAACCTATTGCCTTTCAAGTCTTTAATAGATTCTTTCAAGATATTCTTTATAAATTCAAAAGCTTCACGTGAAAGATGTATACCAAAAGTTCTTGCAAGCTTTTTGACTTGTTAAACCCACTTTGTTCGCCTTTTTTATATATTTTAACCTAGTCGAACAAATTTTCACGTAAGATATTTTCAAAGATAAATAAAAGAACGTTCATGGATAATATTCCAGTTAAAAAACAAATGAGTAGCTAAAGAGTTTAAGAAAGGTGGTCCACACTTTTACAAATTAGGTTGTCATTTTCATGTTATAAATGATGAAAATAGGAAATGATCTTGGGTCCATACGGTTCAGATTATTTTGTCTTTTATTTTATTGAAATCTATAAGATAACTCTCATCGTAGAAAGACTCCAAAAGATAAACACAACACCTTCCAATCTCCTTTGTCGAACAAGTGCTGCAACGTACACATCCACATCAAAAACATGTGTATGATGATGATATGTATAGAGACTAACCTTTTATTTCCGGGTCCATGAAATGGAACCATCTTATATTATTGATGTATACTAAGATTGTATTTGTATGGAAACTACACTACCCAATCATTCAACTTTATATTTTTTTAAAAATCATGAGTAGAGTAGTTTCTCTCACAGTTAGGAATATGATTGTGAAATGAACTTTGTAAGTTTTTTTCATGATCCGAAACCGAACCAACCTTAATGTTCCGTTCAGTTAAAGAAAAGACTATGTGTAAACATGTGACCAAGAAAACATATCATGTGGAGAGAAATTTGATAAACCACAAGTTCAAAGCTACTTGCTAAAAATAGCAAGTAACTTGAGTATCTAAAGAGAACAATCAAGTCCAGACTGAAAGATGATCACTGTAATTGTAGTTGGGCCGTTATGTTTGGGCTTATTTTTCAGTCCTGATGTCAGGTCTTTTGCTTCGCAATCTGACATATCCTTTTGTGTATTAAGTTCTTTCACGTGAAAATCCTTGGTTTCTTTTTTTTTTAATTGACTAAAAATCTTGAAGACACTTGAATCGAGGCCATATATAATATAAGGTTCGTAACTACCATATTAAATTTGCAATCTTCAAAACACAAAAACAAAAGTTGCCAGGTGAGAATGTATTCATTACTTCAACCAACAATTTTTTTTTTTTTTTCAACCAACAATTCTTGCTTCCTGGTACTTCTTTTAGGTGGCAAATTTTTAGGCGTGTTCAATTTTCCTCATTTAAAAAAAAAAACACTATCACAATATATAACCTTCAAACCATGATAGTCATATGAAAATTCTTACGTCAATGTTTATGTATGATGTTACTGGCTGGAACCCTACATTTTACATGAGTGTATATGTTTACTTATCTTATCAGAGTAAAACAGTATTATACCGATTGTCAAATGAAAAAGGTTTCTACTGTATATAAAATCAACACACATATAGACTTCAAATCACGTGTCCCGACAACTCCAACGCACTATATATTGTTTTACTCGAACGAATCTCAACAATCATGAACCATATTAATCAATGACTTATCGATGGCAAAAAGATAAGATTTGATCCATATTAATCAATGACTTATCGAAGGCAAAAAGATAAGATTTGATCCATATTAATCAATGAGTTATCGATGGCAAAAAGATAAGATTTGATCAATGGACTAAATATTAACCAGAGTTTTTTTTTTAACGTCTAGTTAATTAAGATATTAAAATTTAGAAAATATTATCTAGCCGATTTTACAGTTGATTACTATATTGTTTTATAAAAATTTACGTCTGACTTTACTCTCCAAACTACTTTATAAGATTTATATTCGATAATATGCCATGCACTATACTGAATATCTCTTATAATTAATTTTTATAATGCAGAATTTCATATTTTTGAGATTTGAACTCTAAAATTTCTGGTACCAAAGTATTAATTAATCTTTAACTAAACTATTGGAATAGGGAGATTTCCACAATATTACCAGAGTTCTGTATTAAGTTTTTTTTTCTTAATATAATAACATCAATAAGTGGTTTTATATATTATTTTCGAATACCATAAAAAAAGCTTGAGAGAAATAAATCTGAGTTAAAGAACACCTGACACACGTAACGGCTAGTTAGTAGTTTAGCGGGTGAAAGAGAAGAAGAAGAAGACATTCTAACGGTCAATTCCAGCCTGGCAACACATTTACGAAAGTACCCTCAATTTTCTTTATTTTCCTTTTTTTCACTGATACGCTCCTTTTATTTTTCCTTTTAATAAAACGTCATTTGTCTCTTTTCTCCCTTATAAAACTCTCAATAATTGAACTCTCTCTCCCCTCTCTCTCTCTCTTCTTGATTTCAACTTGAGAATCGTTTCATTACTTGTAGAGAGAAAGGGATCGCCTTTTCTCACTCTCTGCTTAGGTAATTTGATTTTCCGATGAAAAATTCATCTTCTTTCTTCCGAAGACTCTGTTCCTGTGATTGAAAAAAGATGGACTTTGAATTTGATTCTTTGCTTTGCGATGTGTTCTCTCTCTCTCTCTTTCGGATCTGTTTGATTTTCGTATACGTCTTAGCTCGAATTGAGTTTTCCTGGAAACCCTAGATTCGATTAAGCTAGATCCCAATTTTGTTTTTCATTTTAGGGTTTTCTTTGGATTCATTAATCGATGGCTCTCTTCTTGTGTGTTTGGATCTGTTTCGTACTTATTTGGTTCTGATTTCACTCATTCTGCTTTATTTTCAGTGAATTGTTCTCTTCCCTCTGTTTATAAGATTCAAAGCTTAATCCTTTTTCTCATAGATTTGCTCATTGACTTGTTTGTGTGTTATGTGGTTTTGGCTCAGTTTGATCTCATCACATTGGGGTGTCTGCTCTGTTTGAGGAGAAGAACGTCTTTTAAGGGCCCTTCTGCACTTATTAGTCTCCAATGGTTATTCTCTCTTCTCTGCGTCTGTCTTTTGTGCTTACTTTGAAACTTTTAAACTGGCCTTTGAAGTTTTACTTGTTCTGATTTGTCTTCTTTTGATCGTGTTTTTGAATGCTCAGGCAAGTAATGAGAATCTACCACCCAATGTTATCAAGCAGCTCGCCAAGGAACTCAAGAGTCTTGATGAATCTCCTCCAGATGGCATCAAGGTTGTGGTTAATGACGAGGACTTCTCTCAAATATGTGCTGATATTGAAGGACCAGGTGCATTATTGTTCCCCTGTTGAATGATTATTATGTTGCAATGATTTTAAAGTAAGATGTTTCTTCTACATTGATTGCATACAGTTGGTACTCCTTATGAGAATGGACTTTTCCGTATGAAGTTGGCACTGTCTCGTGACTTTCCACATTCCCCGCCTAAAGGTATGTGACAGACCACTAAGATGTTTAAGCCAGAGGGACACGTAGAGTAGAATTATTCCAATGGTTTCTGATTTCTTTTTTTGGTCTGCCATTGTAGGCTACTTTATGACAAAGATATTCCATCCCAATGTTGCTTCTAATGGAGAGATTTGCGTTAACACGCTTAAGAAAGATTGGAATCCTAGTCTTGGATTAAGACATGTCCTCTCTGTAAGATGCTTAATGACCCTTGTGTTTTCATTACTTTGATCAGATTCTTACGCTTTTCTTTTTTGGTGTGTGTTAACAGGTTGTTAGGTGCTTACTAATTGAGCCATTTCCAGAATCTGCATTAAACGAACAGGCTGGAAAGATGCTACTTGAAAACTATGAAGAGTATGCTAGGCATGCTCGGTGAGTTCATCTACTTTGCTCTCATATTCTGTTTAACAAGAAATAAACGCTTATAAGTTGAATATACTGGACTTGTGGCAGGCTTTATACGGGTATCCATGCTAAACCAAAACCTAAGTTCAAAGCAGGAGCTATCTCAGAGTCAACGACGGCTCTAAATGTAGACCAGACCAACAACGAGACACCTGATGCCGCTAGTGCAATACCTTCTTCAATGGCAGACATCAAGAGAGTAACAACAACGACTGCCCAAGACCAACAACAAGTGGCTAATGTTCCTGTAGCAGCAGCAGCCACTGTAGGAACTGCAAGTGTGGTCACTACTACAACACAGAAAAGGGAAGCCGGCTTGGCCAAGGTTCAGGCAGACAAGAAGAAGGTAGACGCCAGAAAGAAGAGCTTGAGGAGACTATAATGACGCCTATCTCAATTTTAAACATTCTGGTGTTTTCAATAATCTTTACACTCTTGATTTGGACTTGTTTGAAATGAATTTTGTAAGGTTTATTTCATGATCCAAACCGAATCAGCCTGGCTAGTTGCTAAATAAATCAAAGTCTAATCTACATTCTTGATTCTTGGATACATCAAACCTTTGGAACCAGTTTGTAATTTGCTATACAAATTTAATCATAATGTTCCTGACAATATACAACAACATTAAGAGGGTCTTTCCATTGCAATTACTTGGGCAAGTCTAGTTGAGATGAGAAGAAGGAAGGATCAAGCTCAGAAGCATCATCTCTAGTTGTTGTAGATCTGTCATAGTCATCACTAATGTCATTATTATCTAAGTTTCTTGTGGGCAAAGGAAGCTTCTACGGGCTCTCCCTTTTGGTGAGGTTGCCTCTCATTTCATTATCATATCTGATGGAGGAGCTATTCTCTGACTCATACTCAGATCCATCATCTTCTTCTGGGACCATTGCTCTGAGATCTAGCTGAGAAGGTGGTATCTTGGCAAACAACACTTCTTTAAAATTCTTCAGCAACCCTCTCTTGTAAGGATTCTCTTTCTTATCATAACGGGACCGGAAATTCTCATAAGTTGTCTGCAAAAAACAGACACAACACAAGAAAGATCTCAAGTCTAAGGTTAGATAAGTATGTTCCTAAAGATATAGCTAAGATCTTTACCTGATTTGTAGACATAAGATAGACATGGAAGATAGTAAGGCCACCAACGAACCAGATAGAAACAAATGAATAGACAATAAGAATGACAGAGACTATATCATAAGACATTGTTCTCGATAATCTCCCAGGCTGTCTGATTAGATTGATCCACGAGAACACAAAGATGTATATGCATAACAATGTTGACGTTGAGATGAAGCAGATGAAGAACGGGTAGTTTCTCTGCAAAATATATATGATCAAGAAGTGTCTCAAGTTTAAACATTGAAAGTTTCATGTTTACTTACTTGGGCAATGCACTGTCCAACCCATGGACAATGGTGATCAAAGCGTTGAACACAGTTGTTACATATGGAGCAGTGTGATGCACGTGGTGGACGGTAGAGTAAGCAAGTCTCACAGAACTTGACTTTGATTGTGTAGCCGTTAATGAAAACGTCCTTTGTTCTAGGAATCTTGAGATGAGGAGTTTTGTTGCTGACCCATTCCATAGATTGTGTCAAGGAACTATCTGAGCCATCTTCAAGATTCACTGATGTTTTATTCCTTGGGATGATTCCTGGATCTCTAGCTGATGTTAAGAATAGGAATATAAAAACCTGTAGACCCGGATACAAAGATATATCAGCTTCAAAGAAGCAAAGATTACGAGCTTCGGTCCCGAACTTGTTAAGCAAGAGAGGATACAAACCAAGAGGGTGAGGATAAATGCTGAAGTCAGAACGGTGTAGTTGAAGGTAGGATCGCCTTTTCGGATCCACGCAAGCATCCTTATGCAGAATGTAAAGGCAGGGGCACCAATCAAGAAAGAGGTTAGGAGTAGTGAGGATACATCAGGACCAAAGATTAGTCTCCCACCACAGAAGAATCTCTGGTGCAACAAAAAGCAGAATCATATATTGAATAAAAAGGAAACATGTAATCTTGGCTTCAGGTAAAGAATCTATATTATTACGTTGTTACCCTTCCAGGCTTTGTATAATCTGATCTCAGGAATGTGTTTTGAAGTTGAAGCCATCATGAGAATAGGATGATGATCACCAGAGGGAAGACAATGAACCTGGTTACTCTTCTTCTTGCTCATTCTCTCCCTCTGCATTGTCTCAAAAAACCCACACATGAAGCCTAATCTCCAAGAAACAACAAAAAATTTCTCCAAGATTCTAATATTTTAACTTAGTTTTCATAAATTATCAGTTTGTTTTATTTGGTATTAACCAAATAAAAGTAATAAAATATGGCTTCTGAGTTTTTTTTTCTTCTATCTTTTTAAATCTCTCTTTCTTCTCGTTCTTTCCTCAATAATCAAAATCCATTACAAAACAATCATCTGCAGTTTTGTTTGGTCTCTCTCTAACAATATTTTTAGTCCTCTAATAGTTTCCAAGATTTTCGGTAAAGTTTTGAAGTAAAAAACAAATAAATAAATTTAGGATGAAACAATAAAAGATAAAGGAAAATGAACAATTTATTTATTTTGATATCTTTTTATGTGAACACTTTTAAATCCACCTCATATTGAATCTTATGTGAAACTAAATCAATCATCTTCTTGGCTTCATATAATTTTTTGTTAATGAGAGTGTCTCTACATGATTACGTCTATCTAAGTTGCAGTACGTAGGTATATATTTGGCGTTGGATTTGTAGAGCTTGAACAGCTAGGTTCCTCTTTGGTGACCATTTTGCCCGTTTGTAATGAGTATTATCATAGGTATTTTGACTTAAGGGTAAGAGTATTGTCATAGTTGAATGTTAATATATACAAGTTGAAAGAAACAAACAGTATATATAGAAACATAAAGAAGGATTGTGCCTCACGAAAGTTTGCTGAAGATGTCAGGGGAGGACATATATGTTGTATACTACTATAGTAGCATGTAGCTGACTTTATGTTTGCGGTATCGTTCGTAAACGCTAACCAATTTGGCTGATCAAAACCACATTTTTCCCGTGAATAACATGTTATGCATTAATAGTAGTAAATAACCTAAAATTTCTCAAAAGGTACATTCGGGGAATATTTTAATTTTCTAAATTAAAAATTTCTGATGACGTCATTTTTTAAGTTTATAAGAAAACATATCACATTTAACCATATTTCTGACCGATAAAAAAAACCATTTGTGAACACTAAGTTATGAAAATTTGTGAGAATTCTTTTTTAATTGCTAGATTAACTTAGTGAGCACAAGTGTGTGAGACAAATGAAACTTAAAGATATAGAGTATAATGTCATATTTATCTAGTAATTAAAAACAAATCAAATCAATGACATGACATTATACTCTATATGCTTCGACACATTATACATATACACATAAGTTTTTCCTAATGCCTTGATCGTTCATGACTAATGGACCTACAATGTTCCCGCTCACTCGGTCCATTGGCCCCATTTATTCTCTTTACCTCCCTCCCTCCCCTCTTCTCCTCCTCCTCTCTCTCTCTCTCCCTTCCTCCTCCTCACTCTCTCCCTCCCTCCTCCTCCTCCCCCTCTCTCTCCCTCCTCCTCCTCCCCTTCTCTCTCCCCCTCTCTCCCTCCTCCTCTCTCTCTCCCCCTCCTCCTCCTCCTCCTCCTCCCCCCTCTCTCTCTCTCTCCCCTTCCTCCTCCTCTCTCTCTCTCCCCTCCCTCCCCCTCCCCCTCCCCCTCCCCCTCCTCTCCTCTCTCCCCCTCCTCCTCTCTCTCTCCCCCTCCCCCTCTCTCTCCCTCCTCCCCCCTCTCTCCCTCCCCTCCTCCTCTCTCTCTCCTCCCCCTTCTCTCTCTCCCCCCCTTCTCTCTCTCCCCCTCCTCCTCCTCCCCCCTCTCTCTCCCCTCCTCCTCCTCCCCCTCTCTCTCTCTCCCCTCCTCCTCCTCTCTCTCTCCCTCTATCTCCCTCCCCCTCCTCCTCCTCCTCTCTCTCTCCCCCTCCTCCTCCCCCCTCTCTCCCTCTCTCTCCCCTCCTCATCCTCCTCTTCCTCCCCCTCTCTCCCTCCTCCTCCCCCTCTCTCCCCTCTCCCCTCTCTCCTCCTCCTAACCCCTCTCACCCCTCCCCTCCTCCTCCCCTCTCACCCCTCCCCTCCTCCTCCCCTCTCTCCCTCCTCCTCACCCCTCTCTCCCTCCTCCTCACCCCTCTCTCCCTCCTCCTCCTCCTCCTCCTCCTCACCCCTCCCTCCCTCCTCCTCACCCCTCTCTCCCTCCTCCTCCCCCCTCCTCCCCCCTCTCTCCCTCCTCTCTCCCTCCTCCTCCCTCCTCCTCTCCCTCTCCTCCCCCTCCTCACCCCTCTCTCCCTCTCCTCCTCCTCTCTCTCCCTCTATCTCCCTCCCCCTCCTCACCCCTCTCTCCCTCTCCTCCTCCTCTCTCTCTCCCTCTATCTCCCTCCCCCTCCTCTCTCTCTCCCCCTCCTCCTCCTCCCCCCTCTCTCCCCTCCTCATCCTCCTCTTCCCCCCTCTCCCCCCTCCTCCTCCTCCTAACCCCTCTCTCCCCTCCTCCCCGCTCCCTCCCCTCTCCCTCCCCGCTCCCTCCCCTCCTCCTCCCCCTCCTCCTCCCCTCCTCCTCACCCCTCCCTCCCTCCTCCTCCTCCCCCTCTCTCCCTCCTCTCTCCCCCTCTCTCCCTCTCCTCCCCCTCCTCCTCCTCCTCCTCACCCCTCTCTCCCTCTCCTCCTCCTCTTCCTCCCCCTCTCTCCCTCTCCTCCTCTCCTCTCCTCCTCCCCTCTCCTCCTCCCCTCTCCTCCTCACCCCTCTCTCCCCTCTCTCTCCCCTCCTGCCCTCTCTCTCCCCTCCTCATCCTCCTCCACCCCCCTCTCTCCCCTCCTCCTCTCCCCTCCTCCTCCTCCTAACCCCTCTCACCCCTCTCACCCTCCTCCTCCTCCTCACCCCTCTCTCCCTACTCCTCCTCACCCCTCTCTCCCTCCTCCTCCTCCCCCATCTCTCCCTCCTCTCTCCCTCCTCCTCGCCCCTCTCTCCCTCTCCTCCCCCCTCTTCCTCCCCCCTCTCTCCCTCTCCTCCTCCTCTTCCTCCCCCTCTCTCCCTCTCCTCCTCCTCTTCCTCCCCTCTCTCCCTCCTCCTCTCCTCCCCTCTCTCCCTCCTCCTCCTCCCCTCTCCCTCCTCCTCCTCCTCCTCCTCCTCCTCCTCCTCCTCACCCCTCTCTCCCTCTCCTCCTCCCCCCTCTTCTCCCCTCTCTCCCCTCTCTCCCTCCTCCTCTCCCCTCTCTCCCTCCTCCCCCCTCTCTCCCTCCTCCTCCTCCCCCTCTCCCCCTCTCTCCCTCCTCCTCCCCCTCTCTCCCTTCTCCTCCTCCCAATCCTCCTCCTCCCCCTCCTCCTCCAACGTATCAGCCTGGAGCCTTCAACGTATCAGTCCAAGCATGAGTCTTGTTTAATGAGCATCCCGCTGTGTAGCATGGAGAGGGACATAACTTCAAGGTGTTAAGTGTATTGTCCCCAATTCGGCAAGAAAAATGACTCCATCTAGAGTCAAGAACAACCAAACCAAAGATAAGTCTCTTCCCAAACTATACTGTAAATGAAACGGATACTTGTAAGCAAAACTAAGCTCAGCTCAGTGTCAGACATGGAAGCTATGATGAAAAGAACAAGGAACACGTATTGAGATAAGGCTTACAACATACCTCTGACTTGTTTAGGCATAATGCTCTTGTCTCCATAATCGCTCTCTCCTACAGATATTTGCTTTTCTCTTGCTAAAGAGTGGAGTGTGTGGAGAGTGAGAGATGATAAATATAAGGAAGGAGAACGAGGGTGATTGAGTTAGCCAACGGGTCAATTTACAACGGTCATATATTTTGAGTTATTACCGTTGACAAATATTATAAAAAGAACTAATGTGTGTTGGGCTTTTTTTTGTATTACGGTTTGGGTTTAGATATTTTCATTACTATAATTCTTTTGAAATATCAAATTTTATTTTGCTGGCCCAATTTTAGATATTAGGTCAAAACAGACCTTATAGATAAGCTAATGAGAGACCCATGATGTGACAAGCTTTGAGTTTGGATTCTGTCGTGCTGGGCCTTTATTAGTGAACAATCAGTGTTAAACAAAGTTGACTTTAGTATGGATGGTTGAGATTGTATAACGGTTAAGTGTGTGCATGACTTGATCCTCATATGTTGAAATTAATTAACAAATTCACAGTTTTGAAAAGAATAATACCCATATGATTATGAGCAATGACCAATGCTATTTCCCTCTGTTTATGGGAAATTAATCATTCAAAAAAATAAATTAAATTAAACTAATAATACAAAGAATGAAATCAATAAATCCAAAAAAAAAAACAAAATGAACGATGGTTTTAATTTCACATACTTATCACTTTTAATCAACTTCCACTATTGCATGAAAAACAAGGAAAATAAAGGAGAGGTGAAGGCAATAGTCTTTGGCTGATTTCACATATAAAGCAAACCAACAAAACATATTAAAGCAGGTCTTCATGGGTTTATATAAGCAAGGCCATGAAATGCCTTAGGAATATATGTAAAGAGTTGATTTAAAGTATAAACTCTACATGACTGGGCATGATATCTCTAATTATAATTAATGGCATTCCTTTTACTTGATTGATTTACAAGTGTGACTTAATAACCACATACACATTTTTGAAAACAAAACAAAAATATCCAGATCATTATAAGCTAGTATCCTATGCTTTTTCTGTCTGTTTATGGGAAAGAACCGTTTAATATGAATTAAACAAAATTATTAAATATTTTCAAAAGGAATTTAAATAATCTAAAAAGGAGAAAAGAACATAAAATGGACGAGGATTTCAGTTTCTTTACGTAGCACTTTAGCACATTTGCATGAAAATAGGGAAATTAAAGGAGACGTAAACGCATGAGTCTTTTGCCGATTTCGACTATTAAAATAAAGTTAGAAGACAGACACATCATATGATTACTTATAATCCTTGTTTTACTTCTCTTGATCTCTCACTTTCTTATATACATCTCGTGTCTTTCTTCAATAAAGGGTACCTTTTAAGTTCATTTCACGTTTAATCTTAGTTTCTGCATGGTGAGTCTTTTGTGTTTGAATTTATCTTTCTTTCTGCAACCATTACTCGGATATCTTAACCTTTCAGTGAAAGAATCTTTGTTTTTTGAAAGACATTTACGATAGTGTATGAAATCTTGGAACAAGTTTTGCTTTGTACAATGCTTTACATACTATATTAGTGTCTTCTCTCAGGTTTTAATCATATTTTTTGATAATCTTGGGTGTTGATCTCAAGTTTTGTGTGATTAAGCATAACTAATGTTTTTATGTTTATATAAACTAACTCTCTAATGTATTTCCTTTGATCAGATTTGGTGATGATGGACATGAAGTGTTCTTGGAAGTTTCTGACAAGTATTTGCATAATAGCATCTCCTCCTCCTCCCCCCTCTCTCCCTCTCCTCCTCCTCCACCTCTCTCCCTCTCCTCCTCCTCCTCCTCCACCTCTCTCCCTCTCCTCCTCCTCCTCCTCCTCCCCCTCTCTCCCTCTCCTCCTCCTTCCCCCTCTCTCCCCCTCTCCTCCTCCTCTCTCCCTCCTCCCCCCTCTCCTCCTCCTCCCCCCTCTCTCCCTCTCCTCCTCCTTCTCTCCTCTTCCTCCCCCTCTCTCCCTCTCCTCCCCTCCTCCTCCTCCACCTCTCTCTCCCTCTCCTCCTCCTTCCCCCTCTCTCCCTCTCCTCCTCCTCCTCCCCCTCTCCTCTTCCTCCCTCCCTCTCCTCCTCCTCTCTCCCTCCTCCCCCCTCTCCTCCTCCTCCCCCTCTCTCCCTCTCCTCCTCCTCCTCTCCTCTTCCTCCCCCTCTCTCCCTCTCCTCCCCTCTCCTCCTCCCCCTCTCTCCCTCTCCTCCCCTCTCCTCCTCCCCCCTCTCTCCCTCTCCTCCTCCTCCTCCTCCCCCCTCTCTCCCTCTCCTCCTCCTCCCCCTCTCCTCCTCCTCTCTCCCTCCTCCCCCCTCTCCTCCTCCTCCCCCCTCTCTCCCTCTCCTCCTCCTCCTCTCCTCTTCCTCCCCCTCTCTCCCTCTCCTCCCCTCTCCTCCTCCCCCCTCTCTCCCTCTCCTCCTCCGTCCCCCTCTCTCCCTCTCCTCCTCCTCCTCCTCCTCCTCCTCCCCCTCTCCTCTTCCTCCCTCCCTCTCTTCCTCCTCCACCTCTCTCCCTCTCCTCCTCCTCCTCCTCCCCCCTCTCTCCCTCTCCTCCTCCTCCCCCTCTCTCCCCCTCTCCTCCTCCTCTCTCCCTCCTCCCCCTCTCCTCCTCCTCCCCCCTCTCTCCCTCTCCCCCTCCTCCCCCCCCCTCCCTCCCCCTCTCCCCCTCTCCTCCCCTCTCCTCCTTCCCCCTCTCTCCCTCTCCTCCTCCTCCTCCTCCCCCTCTCCTCTTCCTCCCCTCCTCCTCCACCTCTCTCCCTCTCCTCCTCCTCCTCCTCTCTCCCTCTCCTCCTCCTCCTCCTCCTCCCCCCTCTCTCCCTCTCCTCTCCTCCTCCTCTCCTCCTCCTCTCCTCCCCCTCTCCTCCTCCTCTCTCCCCCTCTCCTCCTCCTCCCCCTCTCTCCCTCTCCTCCTCCTCCTCTCCTCTTCCTCCCCCTCTCTCCCTCTCCTCCTCCTCCTCCTCCTCCTCCACCTCTCTCCCTCTCCTCCTCCTCCTCCTCCACCTCTCTCCCTCCCCTCCTCCCCTCCCTCTCCTCCCCCTCTCCTCCTCCTCTCTCCCTCCTCCCCCCTCTCTCCCTCTCCTCCTCCTCCTCTCCTCTTCCTCCCCCTCTCTCCCTCTCCTCCTCCTTCCCTCTCCTCCTCATCCTCTCCTCTTCCTCCCCCTCTCTCCCTCTCCTCCTCCTCCCCCTCTCTCCCTCTCCTCCTCCTCCCCCTCTCTCCCTCTCCTCCTCCCCCTCTCTCCTCCTCCTCCACCTCTCTCCCTCTCCTCCTCCTCCACCTCTCTCCCTCTCTCCCTCTCCTCCTCCTCCTCTCTCCCTCTCCTCTCCTCCTCCTCCCCCTCCCCCCTCTCTCCCTCCCTCCCCCTCTCCTCCTCCTCTCCCCTCCTCCTCCCCCTCTCTCCCTCTCCTCTTCCTCCCCTCCCCTCCTCCTCCTCCTCCTCCTCCTCCTCCTCCTCCTCCTCCTCCTCCTCCTCCTCCTCCTCCTCCTCCTCCTCCTCCCCTCCTCCCTCTCTCCCTCATCCTCCAACGTATCAGCCTCCTCCTCTGGAGCCTTCAACGTATTAGTCCAAGCATGAGTCTTGTTCAATGAGTATCCCGCTGTGTAGCATGGAGGGACATAACTTCAAGGTGTTAAGTGTATTATCCCCAACTCGGCAAGAAAAATGACTCCATCTAGAGTCAAGAACAACCAAACCAAAGATAAGTCTCTTCCCAAATTATACTGTAAATGAAACGGATACTTGTAAGCAAAGCTTAGCTCAGCTCAGTGTCAGACATGGAAGCTTTGATGAAAAGAACAAGGAACACGTATTGAGATAAAGCTTTACAACATACCTCTGATTTGCTTAGGCATAATGATCTTTTGTCTCCATAATCTCTCTCCTACAGATATTTGCTTTTCTCTTGCTAAAGAGAGTGTGGAGAGTGAGAGATGATAAAGAGGAAGGAGAACGAGAGTGATTGAGTAGCCAACGGGTTAATTTACAACGGTCATATATTTTGAGTTATTACCGTTGACAAATATTATAAAAATAAGTAATCTGTGTTGGGCCTTTCTTTGTAATACGGTTTGGTTTAGATAAGCTAATGAGACCCATGATGTGACAAGCTTTGAGTTTGGATTCTGCCGTGCTGGGCCTTTATTAATGAACAATCAATGTTAACAAAAGTTGACTTTTAGTATGGATGGTTGAGATTGTATAATGGCTTTTGGCGGTAATCTTTAAAGTTTAAGTGTGTGTATGACTTGATCATCAAATGTTGAAATTAATTAACATATTCACAGTTTTGAAAAGAAAAATATTCATATGATTATGAGCAATGTCCAATGCTATTTCCATCTGTTTATGGAAAATTAACCATTCAAAAAAATGAATTAAATTAAATTTAATAAAAAGAAAGAAATGAAATCAGTAAGGTTGTTTTTAAATTCACATACTTAATCACTACTAACCAACTTCCACTATTGCATGAAAAAACAAGGAACAGTCTTTGGCTGATTTCACCTATAAAGCAAACCAACAAAACATATTAAAGCAGGTCTTCATGGGTTTATATAAGCAAGGCCATGAAATTAATGCCTTAGGAATGTGAAAAGAGTTGATTTAAAGTATAAACTCTACATGACTGGGCATGATATCTCTAATTATAATTAATTACATTCCTTTAACTTGATTGATTTACAAGTATGACTTAATAACCACATACACACTTTTGAAAACAAAACAAAAATATCCAGATCATTATGAGCTAGTATCCTATGCTTTTTCTTTCTGTTTATGGGAAAGAACCGTTTAATATGAATTAAACAAAATTACTAAATACTTTTTACAGGAATTTAAATAATACAAAACAGAGAAAACTACATAGCACTTTAACTAACTTTACATATTTGCATGAAAATAAGGAAACTAAAGAGACGTAAACGCATGAGTCTTTTGCCGATTTCGACTATAAAGTAAAGTAAAGAAGACAGACAGATCATATGATTACTTATAATCCTTGTTTTACTTCTCTTAATCTCTCACTTCTTATATATATTTCGTGTCTTTCTTCAATAAACGGTACCTTTTTTAAGTTCATTCCACGTTTGATCTTAGTTTCTTGCATGGTGAGTCTTTTGTGTTCTTCTTCTCCTGATCCTGAATTTATCTTTCTTTCTGCAACCATTACTAGGCTCTCTTAACCTTGCAGTTAAAGAATCTTTGAAAATGAACACATCTTCTTTTTAAAATACATCTGCTTTGTACAATGCTTTACATACTATAATAGTGTCTCCTCTCAGGTTTTGATTATATTTTTGATAATCTTGTGTGATTAAGAATAACTAATGTTTTACTTTTTTTATATAAAGTAACTCTGTAATGTGTTTCCTTTGATCAGATTCGGTGATGATGAACATGAAGTGTTCTTGGAAGTTTCTGATAAGTATTTGCATAATATCATCTCTCATTGGTTCTTGTTCTGCTTACGAGAGCGTTTGTCCTGTTGATGCTCGTGAAGACACCGAAGAACATGATGTGACACTTCAAGTCGATGTGTCTAACTCCACACAACGACCCATTCCTGAAACCCTTTTCGGGATCTTCTTTGAGGTTTAACACAACTTCATGACTTCTCTAGCTTCTTATGTCGTCACGAAAATTATATACAAGCTTATAATCTTGGACTTAACCTCAGTTTCTTGTAACTTTTACATGTTTTGGTGTTCAAAGTTGTAACATAGCTCTTTAAAAACTGAATCTAATGCTATTATTACAGGAGATCAATCATGCTGGAGCAGGTGGACTGTGGGCTGAACTTGTTAACAACAGAGGTTTTGTTTGGATTATAACTTTATTTCCTATAAGAGTTTTTGCATGAAAAAGAAATGAAAACTAATCTATTGCACTAGGATTTGAAGCTGGTGGACAAAACGTTCCTTCTAATATCTGGCCTTGGTCCATTATTGGAGATGAATCATCCATATCTGTAGTTACAGACCGTTCTTCATGTTTTGAGCGCAACAAAGTTGCACTTAGAATGGATGTGCTTTGTAACAGCAATGACTGTCCATCACAAGGAGTCGGGGTTTATAACCCGGGTTACTGGGGAATGGTACATTGTATACTCTCTGTTTACTATTGCCTCGATTAAATAAAAGTTCTAATCACTTTTTTTTTTTGTGCAGAACATTGAAGAAGGAAAGAAATACAAGGTGACCCTTTATGTGCGCTCCACTGGGGACATTGATGTGTCTGTGTCTTTGACAAGTTCGAATGGATCATTGACTCTAGCTTCAGAAAAGATTATGTAAGAGAGAAAGTCTTCTTTCAATAGTTATTTTTCCAAGACTGGTTTGTTTATCATTATGACTTCTTGCAGAGCTTTGGCTTCTGAGGTTTCAAACTGGACAAAGAAGGAAGTGCTCTTGGAGGCAAATGGAACAGATGATGGTGCAAGACTTCAGCTGACAACAACAAAAAATGGTTCAATATGGTTTGATCAAGTCTCAGCCATGCCTGTGGATACTTATAAGGTATGTTTACTTCTTTGAGAAACGGCCTAGAGTAATCAAGATAATAATGCATCTTTTGGTTTGGTCACAGGGACATGGTTTTAGAAATGATCTTTTCCAAATGATGGTTGATCTGAAACCCCGTTTCATCCGTTTCCCAGGTCAAATCTCTAAAGAGCAAAACACCATCTTATCTTTAGTAATATATAACTTAAGCTAAAATACTTATCAGTATTTTCTTGTGAATGTTAGGTGGTTGTTTTGTGGAGGGTGATTGGCTAAGCAACGCATTCCGCTGGAAAGAAACAGTGGGAGCTTGGGAAGAGAGGCCTGGCCACTTTGGTGATGTTTGGAAGTACTGGACTGATGATGGTCTTGGCCACTTTGAGTTCTTCCAAGTAAAATATTCTTACCTTTTTCTGTATCAATGAATCTCTAATCATATCTAAGTGTTGAATCATTCCACACAAATATTCTTGCAGCTGGCTGAAGATCTCGGTGCAGCCCCAATATGGGTGTTTAACAATGGTATTACTCTTTAACTTAACCATATCTTTAAGACTCTACAAGTAAAACCTCTTTGTAACTGTTGCAGGAATCAGTCATAATGAACAAGTTGAAACAGCAAGTATCATACCATTTGTTCAAGTAGTCCACATGAAACTCTCTCTGCTTCACTTAAAGAGAATGATAGTGGTTCAAAACTAAAATGTGATCTCTCTTTCTTCTGTTTCAGGAAGCGCTAGATGGTATTGAGTTTGCACGTGGTGATGCTAACTCTACATGGGGATCAGTTCGAGCTGCAATGGGACATCCAAAGCCTTTTAACCTGACATATGTTGCGGTCGGGAATGAAGATTGTTGGAAGAAATACTACAAAGGTGTTTAACCTTTGTCTATCTAAATGAAGATAAAAGGAGCTTTTGATCATATACTAAATTTAGATACACACAACAACTTTTTTTCTTTCAGGAAACTACCTTGAGTTCTATAATGCTATCAAGAAAGCCTATCCAGACATTAAAATCATCTCCAACTGCGATGGATCGTCTCAACCACTAGATCACCCTGCTGATTACTATGATTACCACGTAAAAAACATATAAAAACTTTTATGCTTGTAATCAAACTGTGCTTATGCATCTCTCCTTTTTGTTACAGGTTTATACTCTTGCCGAGGAGTTGTTTTCCATGTCCCATATGTTTGACAAAACATCGCGTGATGGTCCAAAGGTGATAGAAAAGACAGTAACAGGCTTGTATCTTCTTGTAATGGTGAAGCTTTGAGCATTTTTTTATTTGGATCACAGGCTTTTGTTAGTGAATACGCTGTAAACAGAACAGATGCTAATAATGGAAACCTTCTAGCCGCTCTTGGCGAAGCAGGTTTCCTCCTTGGTTTGGAAAAGAATAGGTTTTTCTTTACAGAACTTTTCTTGTCTTCTCTGTTTTGGACAACAATAGAACAAAGTTCTTGCATTTACTGCCTTTTTTTGTTTGTTGCAGTGACGTTGTAGGAATGGTAAGTTATGCACCTCTCTTCGTTAACATAAACGACACAAGGTATGTATCTCTCGCTTTAGTTACATTTTCGTTTTACCTTACAATGAATGGTTTAGAAATCATCAAGACGTACGTTGCTTTGTTTTTCTTCTTCTTTTTTCAGGTGGGTTCCAGATGCAATAGTTTTCAACTCCTCTCATCTGTATGGAACACCAAGCTATTGGGTGCAACAGTTCTTCACAGATTCAAGTGGAGCAACTCTTCTCAAGTCTACTCTCGAGGGAGATTCTTCTTATGTTGAAGCATCTGCCATATCCTTCCAAATCAATGGCTTAGACTACATACAGATTAAGGTTTAGCATTCTTCTTCAAGTGATAGATATGAGTTCTGCTTCTGACTAAAAGTGAATGTTGTGTGTTGATATCTATATAGTGCAGGCTGTTAACTTTGAAAACATAACAGTGAATCTTAAGGTAAAGATGACAGGACTGGACTCAAGCAACACGAAAGTATCTGGAACAAAGAAGAAAGTACTTACATCTGCCAGTGTGATGGATGAGAATTCATTCTCCAACCCAGAGATGGTAAGACTGGACGTTGAATCAATCGCTGATCACTTGTTCTCCTTCATCCTCTGGTTGTTGAATAACGTTTGCTAAGTCAATTGTTTTGTTCTTCTTTTCCTGAAGATTGTGCCAAAAGAAAGCTTCATGGTGATGCAGGAGGGGGACCTGACGCTTGTTCTCCCGCCGAACTCGTTCTCATCCTTCGATTTGCTTAAAGAACCTGCATATATCATCAAGACACTAATATCTGGTTCCTCCTCGGTGTGAAGAGTAAAGCATGCAGCAGAGTTTTATGTACTAAGTTTTTGGTGTGAATAAAATGTGTAGAGGCCGAGTCCCGGAGGTAGATAAGTAACAAAATATAAAGTGAATGATGATAAACAATTGATTAAAATCACGGGTTTCCCCGTTGGATAACTTGACATGCAAGAACCGTAGTAATAACAAAAATATGATCCACAAATAAAACTCTAAAAGTAAAAGGCTCATCAAATGAGTACACTGTTGTAACAAAGCAAACAAGTCAAGAAAGAAACAATGATTAAGAATATGTAGTAGTAGTAGTCTTAAAAACAAGTCCGATAGAGAAAGAAAACTATTAAAATCCCAGAAAATTTTAAGATTTATTCCCAAGACCAGGTAGTAGGAGAAGCAACAAACTAAAAGAAACAGCGGTTCCAAACGGAGTAACTCGAACAGCCAGCCTCCTTATACGACTTGGTAATTCTGTGTTATCAGCTGCGTCCTCTGCACAAACCTTGGAGTCGCACCACCACCACCTCTCAGTGGAATCATTCCGTTCACCTGCACCACCGTTCATGAACACACACACCTCTCATTAAATATGTAACAGTCCAAAAATAAATGAGCCTCTCTAATGTCTTAATTCTCAGATGGAATTTTTCAAGAGGAATTAACAAGATTTTATACCTTCAAGCCACTGTATGTAGTGGTGGCTGCAAACTGAACAGAGATAGGGAAGAACACCGATGAATCAACTGGTGGCACCACAAACTCCATTGACCCACTGCACAAATATTTCATATGTATTATATTTACTATCCTAAGCTCTACTATATAACAACAGATGTTGTCGCCATTTACTTACCTGCGGTTTGAGTTGTCGATGAGAAGAATAGACCATTCCACAACAGAATTTCTTGAGTCGTACCTGATATTATTCACAATGGTATTGTTGCGATTGGATAAAACAATTATGAGTTTCAAGTCTAAAAAACAGAGATGACCAGAGAGAAAAAAAACAAAGTCAATCAATTTTCAAACCTCCAGTCCCCATCGCATTGTTTAACGATTGGTGCATCTCTCAGAGCAGGAAGAGGTACGGAGATGATAACATTAGTCAGATCAAACATGGACGAGGCTTCATACTCGATGCTCACATATGTCTCGTTTCCAGACACTGAAGGCCAGCAGTTGACTGCACCAGAAAAACGATTTCCATGAATAGGTCAAACATTTACATGTAAAACCTGTCAAAGCTAATCTGCAAAGCCTTACTTGTTAGTGGCACCATCGACTCGTCTGCTCTTTGCATTCTCCACCTCAGAAGACCAACACCATCTCCACCTTGACCAGTGGGAAATGGCTGATCAGGTCTCTTCAGCCCAAGAATGCTCTCGCTATTAAAGAGTTCCCTGTTGATGTTGGGATGTGTCTTGAAAAGAATTTCAGGATTTCCACCGGTTTCAATCTGATGGCAAAATCAAAAGATTGAAAAAATAATTAAAACAAAAATGAAAATTTAATACAGAAAGTGATATACTAAATAAAACTATAAAAAGCCTGAGAGACGCTTGGAAATAGTTACAGAAAGGAAGCTGGATTACCTGAACTTGGACAAACCCATCTTCTTGGTTAAGAATTTGAAGCGACAGGGTTCCCTGCATGTCAAAGCTACTGATTCCACCATCTCGTCTCAATGCGACATTGAGCTTCTCTTCGACAGTTAATGTGAAAGGATCAGTTGGAGCTGCGACAGCTGCTCTGGTTTGGCTAGTAGGCTTAACATCTTCAATGATGTCTTCACCTTCGGCTTTAAGGGACTCCATTAACTGGTTCTTTCCCGACTTGCCAAGTTTCATGCCAGAACTCTTAGGAGCTGCAGTAACGGAAGACCGTGATCGATCTGTGAGGTTAAGCACAGCGAAAAATATTATTAGAAACCAGATAGAATTTGTTATATAAATAAAGTACAATAGGAAATAGAAACGCTGAAGATGGAACTGGAGCATTTCTATTAAAGAAACTGTAGGATAGAGCGTCAGCTGCGAAGCACTGGTTAAAGCAAACTAACCTTTCGCCTTGGTATTGATAGGCTCAACATCTGAAAGCATTCCAAACCCAGGACCACTTCCGAAACCACCGCCAGGACCATGAGAGATGCTCAAGTCACTGAAACTACTGTCAAGTCTACCAGATCCCATTGAACTCATAGACGAAAAGCCTCCCTTATCACCTCTAGTCTTTTCAATCTGGGAATTTCATATTAATTATTAATAGGAGTTACAAATATAACACAAGAAGCAGGGGGCGCTCCTGTCATCTACCTTGCTTTTGTCAATCTCATTAGCCTTACGCTTCATCACGTCTTTGGTGTCATTGATCTTGCTCTGCATTACCAGTTTATGCAACTTCTCCTCGTGACTTTCCATTTCACAGTACTGCTTCACTTGTGCAACGGTCACACTCTCCTTGTGCCCAAGAGAAATGACTTCATCAAAAGCAAATATCAGCTCAAACGCAGCCCTGCCAATCCCTTCTTCATCTAAAGACATGGAATACTCAGGTACCTAGAAAGAGTCAAAAGATAGTCAGAAGTAGCCACACTCACTTACACAATAAACAAATGACAATACACATGCAGACTCAAGTAAATAAACTCCGCCAACAAAGTAGCCGAATTAAAAGTAAAAGAAGAAAGAAGCATACCAGTTTGGAGAGCATCCTGAGGGTGTCGAGATCTTCTAGAATGTTGCTCTGCTTAGTTGTAACAAGAAGCAGGAACAGAGCCTCAATAGGCTGATATACGTATCGCACATTATCTGTCTCGATATAGGTATGTTGCTTTCCCATGCCGACAAGCTTAGGAAAAGCTGCAAGGAGACCTTCAATTCTGATACGTGACATATCCACATATTGTCTGGAAACAAGCACTATATAAAAAAGAACAAAGTCAGGGAAAACGCAAAAACGAAAAACAATAGAATAAGAAACAAAATGATCTTTGATTAACAAGGCACACATATATATATACAAGAAGCGTTCACCTTTTCCAGACTTGCTCACGATGGAAGCAGCAAGCACGACCTATACAAACCACAGGTCCACAGGTTACAACGTTAGCAAAGACTAGAAAACTCATAAAACACTGAACTTAACAACAACAAAATTAAAAGTCATAAGACCGAACTCAATACCATTTTGATTTGCGTTTCAGGTTCCAACAATCAGCAGCTATAAGAACGGTGATCTGAATCTGAAATACAAAGAACCAAAACCGTTAACTATATCCAGATAATGAACAACCACGAGATCAAAAGGAACAAAGAGATTTGATCTTCGGAATCACAAATCGAGTAAAAGCGAAGAGATCTAGCATCTGGTAGCTAACGAATACATATAAACAAACGAATTCCAAAACAATTCCACAGATCCGTCGGATCCAATGGATCAGATCTAAGAGCTATCATAGGAACATAATCGAGAAACATAACTGTAGGATCAAAATCATCAAACGCCAATAATGTTCAGGAAACAAAGCCAAACAAGATCGCAAAGTCGAGCGAGAAAATTCATAGAATGTAGATCCAGAATAAAAAGCTTGCACAGAAGTGAAGGCAGACAGAGCATTCGTACACATGAGATCCGTAAACATGAGCAGAAATTAAGGCGAAGAGCAAAGGAAGAAGACGATACCAGAGACTGATCAACGGCGATGATGATGATTAGGCAGTTCTGCACAAGCTCGCTGAGTAAAAGGGCGAGTTTCGATTAAATCTAGTAGTGTGTGTTTGTTAGAGAAGAAGATCCGTAAACGGAGGACTACAAGTATTTTGGGCCGTTTAGTTCCTTATTGGGCTTTATTTTAGCCCATCTCATCCTAGTGAAGACCGATTTCGGTTTATTCCGGTTTAACACCTGAAAGGAATGTTGTTAACTCTGACTGTAGCTATCAATCATCTTCAACAAAGGTCAATTTCGTTTCTAGGGTTTTTGATTTGATTCCAAGTCAGCAACGAATATCCGCGACGAATATCTCAAGCTCCGGAAGGTTACTCTCTCTCTCTCTCTCGTGTCTCTTTTTTTTTTTTTTTTTGCGTCGCTATCTCCAGTTTTCACTTTGAAAGTATCTTCATTTGATCTATCGGCTTATGATCCAGTTCAGGATTTAGTGAAACTTAATCAGTAGTGCTTGAGTTATTAGTTCTTGGTATGACCACTGATCCCATGAGATTTTATATTTCTGTAAAAAAATCTAGAAGAAAACGTATTTAGACAAGGACTAATCAAGTTGAAGTTGTGTTTTTATTAGTAAAAAAAAAGTTGTCTGCTTTATGGTTTTTAGAGATTTCACTCGATATAAAGTAATAGGAATGATTCAGACAAGTTTTGATTATTGAGATACAGGTAGTTCAGATGATTAAGTCTTCTCTTTGGTGTAGGAGAAGGATTTTGTGTTGATGGCAGCTTTACAAATGTCTCGTGAATGGATCGGTATTCAGCAGTTCCCACCTGCTACTCAATCTAAGTTACTCGAGATCCTTGGCAAGTTCAAAGAAGAGGTTCCGTTCTTATTTTTATCTCTACTTACTGCTTGTTTAATGTATCTCTGGTTTTAATATCTAATGTGGAAGAGTAATAAAATTGTTGTAGGATGTGAGCTCGCTAACAGTACTTGTAATGGGGAAAGGTGGTGTTGGTAAGTCATCCACTGTGAATTCAGTTGTAGGCGAAAAAGCTGCTGCAGTCAGTACTTTCCAGGTCTCAGATGCTCTTCTTCTCACTGCTTATGACTGTTAGTTTAAGTTTCATGCATCTTTTCTTATGTAAAGTGACTCTTTGTAGTCTGAAGGACTGAGACCGTCCTTGGTCTCTCGCTCAAGGTCGGGTTTTACATTGAATATCATCGACACTCCTGGTCTTATTGAGGGAGGATATGTGAATGATCAAGCCGTCAACCTTATAAAAAGGTACACGTTGAACTGTTTCCAGGTCTTAACAATTTATTCACCTAGTTTGGGAGTAAATTTGGAATGCTCTTAAACAGATTTCTCCTGAACAAGACTATAGATGTGCTGCTATACGTAGACCGTTTGGATGTATATCGGGTGGATGACTTGGATAAGCAGGTTGTGACGGCTATAACCGATGCATTTGGTAAAGAGATATGGAAGAAGTCTGCTCTTGTCCTCAGTCATGCTCAGTTCTCTCCACCCGACGGATTAAATTATGATCTCTTTGTCTCCAGAAGATCCGATGCTCTTCTGAAGCTGATCTGTGCTAGTGCTCAACTGAAGAAACATGATATGCAGGTATTGCAGGTTTCTCCTTTATAATTAATTTGGTAATACTCAGGTTACCTTTAACCTCTAAATGTTTTATTCCTAGGATTCATCTATTCCTGTCATTCTTGTTGAGAACAGTGGAAGATGTCATAAGAATGAAAGCGATGAAAAGGTGAGTTTGATTAATTATCTACTTGTTGCGTCTTGTTTTAGTTAGGCCAGTCCTGTAACTTGGTTTCACCTAACCTGTGACAGATTCTTCCAGACGGAACTAGTTGGATACTTAATCTGTTCAAGACAATCATTGAGATCTGTTTTAATGGCAACAACTCGATCCACGTTGACAAGAAACTGGTGGAAGGGCCAAACCCAAACGCTAGAGGAAAACGATTTATTCCTTTAATCTTTGCATTGCAAGTAAGCCTCTAAACCATTCAATCAGTAACAAGACAAAGTTTAATCCTTGTAGTTGCTCAGAATAAATCAGTTTAAAGACAAAGTTTAATCCACAAGCTATAAACTTGATTATGTTTTGATGATTTGAATTGCAGTACCTGTTAGTGATGAAGCCATTGGTTCGAGCAATCAAGTCTGATGTCTCTAGAGAGAGTAAACCGACGTGGGAGATGCGAGACACCGGTTCAGCAAGTCGAAGGTCTTAACTCTGGTTTTGTTTTGGTTCACAGATTTTACTGTCTGTAACGACATTGTAAGCTTTTATGTATTGGTCTTGTTTTGCTACTTCGTTATTAACCATTTGATGATTCACTGTAGGGTGTGACTGGTAACCATAATAAAAACATTAGAAATGGATAGGAAAAAATGAATAGGAAAAAATGAATAGGAATAAAATTTGTGGAATGATGAGGAATGTTGATTCCTTATCAAAATTAACAAGGAACAAATCTGTTCTATAATTCTCTACGAAAAAAGGAACGAGAAGGAATGAAAAAGAAAAACGATTCCTCATGAATGGTAATTTTTTTAAGGAATGTTAAGGAACTTAGTGTTCCTCAGTGTTCCCTTGGTTACCATTCAAAGCCTACGAAGAAATGGTAATTACGTAATTAAGACCTATTATTAATAATACGTTAACCGGCTAACCGCTAGGTGGCGGTTATATTTGACGGGATGCATATTTTGAAAAAAAAAAACATTTAATAAAATCATAAAAAAGAACCGACGTGAGAAGACGGTGGTTCGGAGTTTTTGAAATTGTCTTCTTCCTCAATTTCAAATCGAGTTTTCGAATCTTCAATTAGGGTTTTCGATTTCGACACTGTGTCCAAGCATTTGCTTTATCAAGGAGGGGTGAGATTGTGTTAGTCAAACCCAGATCAAAAAATGTCAGCATCAACGATGTCCCTCACGGCGACTCCGTCAAAGCGAACGCCGATTGTTACCGGAGAGAAGAAATCGAAATCGAACTTCGATTTCCCGCCAAGCGAGTCGATTGCCAACGGTGAAGCCGGTGGTGCGACTAGGGATCCGATCCTCGCCGAGGCTGTTATCGATCGATCCAAAGGCCTAGACTTAGGTCCTGTGACGAGGAGGGTTGCTTCCACCGCGAATGGAACGAACACAACAACAACAACAACAACCACGCAGCGCCGGACGAGGAAGGTGGTTACTCCTAAGCCTGAGAAAGCGAGATGGAAGAGAGTGGTGAGGATATTCGCGAAGCAGCTTGTTGCTCTTCTGATCATCGTTGGGTTGATTCAGGCGGCGAGGAAATTGCTTGCTCCTTCGTCCTCTCCGATGTCTTCTTCCTTTGGAACTGAGATGGCGTTTTCTGGATTGGAGAGTCGAATCGCGGAGGTAGATGGTCTTGTGAAGGCCACGACGAGTACGATGCAAGTTCAAGTAGACTTACTTGATAAGAAGATTGAAAAGGAAGCTAAAGCAATGAGGCAAGAGCTCGAGACGAAAGCTTCTGCCTTTCATAACGAGTTGAAGAAGATAGAGTCTAAGACCGAGTCACTAGAGAAGTCACTAGAAGAAGTAAATGCCAAACCTTTTGTGTCGAGAGATGAGTTCGAGAGGGTTTACGAGGAGTTAAAGAAAGGTAATGTTGATGATTCCGCGTTTAGTGAGGTTAGCATCGATGAGTTAAGGGCTTATGCTCGTGACATGATGGAGAAAGAGATTGAAAAACATGCTGCTGATGGACTTGGTAGAGTAGACTATGCGTTGGTATCTGGTGGTGCTTTTGTGATGCAGCATTCGGATCCGTATCTTGTTGGGAAAGGGAGTAACTGGTTTGCGACAAGCAGCCGAAAGGCTCATACCAATGCGGTTAAGATGTTATCTCCGAGTTTTGGGGAGCCTGGTCAGTGTTTTGCTTTGAAAGGGAGTAATGGTTATGTTCAAATCAGGTTGAGAGGACCAATTGTGCCAGAGGCTTTCACCTTGGAGCATGTTGCTAAGGTAATGCCACTTGCACTGCAATAGATTTGTAATTTGAGTATTAGTTTTCTTCTTTTGTGCTCGTAAGACCTTTGGTAATTGCATTCTAAAAGATGTCATCTCACATACATGAGTGGCGGTGTAAAATGGTTTGATATTGAGATGCCTGGTAGAGGCAAGGTGCAAGATTTGTGAAATTGTTTGGTTAAGCCTCGTGGTTTGGTTAAGGTCAGTAGCTTTAAACATCTGCACTGTAGTGGGCTAGTAGGTTTCCATCATATATCTCCAGTTCTCTGTGCTTCACTTACCTCTAGGAGTTTCTTTAAGACTTGTTGCCTGATTTTTCTTTCTTTACTTACTGTTTACACTGGCCTGATGGATTCATGTATTGTGAACTTGAACAGAGCGTGGCTTACGACAGATCGAGTGCTCCAAAAGATTGTGTCGTATCAGGATGGCTACAAGGAAGAGGACAGGAATCCTCAGAGGAGACAGAGAAGATACAACTTCTAACAGAGTTCACTTACGACCTAGACAGGTCGAACGCACAGACATTCAACGTCTTAGAATCGTCAGGCGTTGGTCTGGTGGATACTGTCAGGCTAGACTTCACCTCCAACCACGGAAGCAACTCCCACACTTGCATCTACCGGTTCAGGGTTCATGGGCGTGCACCAGCACCAGACCCTGTCTCTGTCGTGGAGACACAGCCTTGATTCACTGGAACTGGATAAACCTCTTGTGTTTTTGTAACATTCATTCGTGCACATCTCTTTTGTTGCCTGTTTTTTTGGAAAGAAAAAAGAAGGAAGAATCAGATTCTGTGATAAGACCAGTAGAGTTGTTTGGTTCTACTTGTCTTCGTTGTGCTACCTTTCGGTTTATTTGGTTTAAGAATTCTTAAATTTGTGAACTGGTCTTAATAGAACCAACAGCAATTAATAGGTTTGGCTAGGCTACTTTGATTTTATCGGTTATTTTGATTTAGATTGGGTTAGAGCATGAACATAATCAAAATATCAAATACGTTACTTTGTGCATGTTATTATATTCCCAGTAGCAGACCTTTGGACGCGACTAGAGTATTTTATTAATCTAATGTGTTGTGGAAAAGGTGGACAATAGTAAAATTGGTTTGACCAAACCAAAAACTCGGCAAGTCTTTCGGTTCGTATCAACCATGAACACAAAACAATACAAATCCAGCTGTTTGATTTGCTTAACAAATTTGCCAACTAAGAAATCTTGTATATTGGTATACAAATTATTCTTACATTATGTTCTCTTATTATTATAAAGATATTTAGTATTTTTTCAATAAATATAGGTTATGTGCACTGTATCATCCATAATATATAGAGGTAATGCTAGTTTGATCTCTTAGAATAAATTCATCTCTTTTAGGTGTTGTAGTTTGACTATTCACGTGTGTTTTATCATACAGAAATTAATTATTTGATTTGGAAAGAATATAACTAATTTGGGTGTAACTTGTAAGTGTAACAAATAAGGTAATGATTTAAGATTTCAAAAACTTATTATAATCGAGTCTTTCCTTCCCCACTGAAGTTCCGCAACACCTCACATGTATTCATTTTAACTTCATTCTAATAAATCATTATGTATGAATTATAGACATTACTATTTTTTTTTTAAATTTTGCTAGTTTATTTCCAAGAGGATTTTTCAGAATTTATATTCACTCAATGATGATCTTTTTTTGGTATTATGCATTCCCGACATGCATGTGACATAATACGAATGTTTTCTATAGTAAAAGAACATTATTGGCGTCTATATTCAAAAATGTAAGAAAACTTAAGATCTAATTGTCAGAAGTATAATTGTGTATATCTATATTATTAAAACAGAAGTACAAAAGTGAGAATGCCTTAAATTTCTCGAGTTATTACAGGAAAGATTTAAATGAAGCTATTAATTAGGAATGTTGTCTTATCCGATTAATAAATTATACTTAATTAAATGTTGTCTTTTCCTTAAATATTAATTCACTAAATATACAATAAATGTTGCAACAAATTCGGATTTAATTTGTTTTCTTTGCTAATTAATAGTATTTGGAAACAAGGAAAATAATAGATTGCCTTGGTTATCTGTTTTATTTTCGAATTATCTGAATTGCCATTAAACCGATCTAACATGGATCACGAGTCAAACCAAACCAATCCGAAAATATATCTAAATTTTTGGGATTTTTTTTGTTTCCTAAAAACAAGTGATTATTCCTTTGAAATCAAATCAAACTCGAATTAATAAAATATCGAATTAATAAAATATGAAAATCAAGCAATTTTTGTTTTGTATTTCCTAAAATCAAGCGATTCTTTTTTTTCAAACCAAACCGAGGTCAACTATAATATTATGGAAATCCTATTCAAACTTGATTCTCATAATATACTACATTCCAAATTAAATTTAGACTTTTATATATCTAAATATTATCAATAATATTATAAAGAATATATACTCAATTCATTTGTAACCTCTCCATCAGGCAAAATCTTATACAATTTGACCTAACTAAAAAACGAGATTTAAGCTAACTATATAATACCCTAACATAATATTTGGTTTTACATCAACCGAGGTTTAACCAACTATATATAATATTCACACCTTGACTAAATCATTATTATAATGCCATATAGTTTTTCAAACTATATTAGTGATTAGTGATTTTCTTATATATAATTCGTAGGAATACAAATTAGATTACAAAACAGTTATATACATGATGGATTGATGGTGAGGAGTTTATTATCTTACCAAATATTGATGTTAGCAATATTGCATAAAGATTTTAAGTATACTCATCGAATATTCTTATTCTTATCTTTATTAACTATTTTGGTCAAGAACTAAAATATAGAAATATCTAATTTAAATATATATAATACACGATTTTCAAAATATTTAGTAATAATTTTGTTTATCTAGAATATTCCAAAGAATGCTTAATCAACACACTTTTACACTTTTGTTTTCTATATAACTCTCCATCTTCATTTCTCAAAAACAAACTCAAAAACCTCTCATCTTTTCCATAATCTCTCTCTAAGATCAAAGTATGTTGTTTATTTTTTTTCTCATTTTTAAACCGAAAGGTTCATATCAAATTACCTATGAACCTAATAGTTTAGTCTAGATATATTAGTCTATATATATAATATATAAATAAAACATCCGGGTAGGTTCATATGAACCTAAAAGTATTCAGATAACCTATATGTTTAAAAATATCATTAAACAAAATATTAAAACAAAAGTCAAAATTTATTTTATAAATTTCATGTGCTAAGTTTTAATAAGATATATGAATAATATAGAAATAACATTACACTTTTGTTATAAATATTCAAACTAATTCTTTTATTAACTGACAAAAACTCATGTAAACAAATGACAATATTTTTATCGGGATATAAATTTTATTATACAATTGACGTTTACAAATGAATAACCATATTACGTTCATTGACTTTATATTTATTTCTAATTAGTCAAGATATATAGTATATTTTTTTTATATATAGTATATCATCATGTAAAAACATATAAATATATCACGAAACAAGATTTAAATTAACACCAGCTCGGTGAGCGGGTCCAGCTCTAGTTGTATTTTAAATTAGGGTGTATATCTTGTAAAATATCTTGTACAAATATATGATTAAGAAAAGAATGTACTGAAATTAAGGTACCATGGCTATGCCAGCCCTAGCTTTTTCTTATCGAATTATGCCAACCCTAGTTGCACATGTTTGTGTGTGTACAACAGCTTGGATATGTCACATATGTATATATGGTAAGTAAACAATGATTTAAACCATGTAAAAAACTGCATTAAACTATGTTTTTTTGAAAAACTCGCTCTAAAAGTTGATATGAGAACGTAGGTTCTACTCTAGACTTATATGATAACACCCAATAACCCACCATGCTATTTTGATATTTGAACCATATCATATACTAATGTTCATATATTTTGGTCAATGTACGACTCCGACAATCTGTTGCACTTCATTGGATCTTACGGTAACTTATTCAAAAGAGCATCTATTAAAATCTAGAAAGTTCATTATTTGATCAAAAATGAGATGACTTATACGTGCCAATATACTTTCATAAAAGTTATGTATAATTTTTCCTCGGTCTAATAATTCCTAAACAAGGCAACATGCATTACATTATTCATTAGTTTCTCTCTCTCTACCATGCAATGCATACTTTAAATAGGACAAGCTCTTATTACTTAGAACACATCAAGAAGGAAAAAACTCAAAAACAATGCAAACACAACACTTCTCTTCATCGCTCTTGTTCCTAACTCTTGTCTGCTTGTCATGGGCTTCGCTAATCTCATCGATGCAGCCTCCATCACAGGTACCCTCTCAGCCACCTACACAGCCTCCATCACAACCACCGTCAGAGCCTCCTTCACAGCCACCAACACAGCCTCCATCACAACCACAGTCTCAGCCTCCTTCACAGCCACCAACACAGCCTCCATCACAACCACCGTCTAAGCCTCCATCACAGCCTCCAGCGCAGTCTCCCTCACAACAAGCTAAACTCGCTTGTAAATCAACTCCTTACCCAAAACTCTGCCGCACAATCCTCTCAGCCTTCAAATCCTCACCCTCCGATCCATACCGCTACGGCAAGTTCACACTCAAGCAATGCCTCAAACAAGCGCGACGCCTTTCCAAAGTCCTCAACCGCTTTGCACAGCGCGTGGAGAAAGACCCCGGCGCGTCCACACCTGAAGAGGTCGGTGCAGTTGCTGACTGTGGCGACCTGGCGGCACTTAACGTTGAATACCTCGAAACGGTTACGGATGAGCTGAAAGCAGCGGAGTTAATGACGGAGGCGCTCGTTGATCGTGTGTCGAGTCTTCTTGGCGGCGTTGTGACCAACCAGCAGACGTGCCTCGACGGTCTTGTGGACGCTAAGAGCGCGTTTGCCACGGTGCTTGGATCGCCGTTGGGGAATGTCACGCAGCTCTACAGTGTATCATTAGGGCTTGTGAGTCACGCGCTTAACCGTAATCTGAAACGGTATAAAGGATCCAAGGGGAAGATCTTTGGTGGTGGTAACAAAGCTGTTCGTGAACCGCTCGAGACTTTGATTAAGGTAAACCTTATTATTAATGTGATTTTTAAAATTTGATACGACAAAAATAGCCTAAACAATAAATTAATCTATTATGTCAGATCGGAATGTTTAGGTATATTAAGAAATTGTTAGATTAAGTATCATTTTCTGAAGCTACTACATGATTATTCAAGATAATGTGATTGAATGTTATAAATAACTAATAATGAATATGTATGTGAAAATAATTATATTTTACTAGGTTTAAGCATCCAGTGATGGACCCGGAACATTAAGAATACTGACATTAATTGATGAGTTATAGTATCCTACAAATATTTCATTGACATGCATTATTAAAAAGAATTGACATATATTTACATTTTAATAAACTAAATGGAAAATATAATGTACTAGTTATACACTCTTTTCTTTTTGAAATTTATGATGTTTAAGAGGATTTTTTATGTTTCAATTTCTCAACTTTATTAAAAATTATGCATGGAATCATAATTTTTTTGTCTATTTTGTTATTGACTGAATAATGTTGATTTATATGTTAATGGTATTTTTATACGTAAAATGTAATTTTTAATAGCTGTACAATAAACTAAGCATATACATTTTTGAAACCGATGGAATATATATAACTATATATAAATACTATTCTAAAACATGCATAGTTTTCGTTTTGAGTGTACGTATTCAAGACATCCAATAGTGGCACATGGCCAGATATAACAATAAGTCAACGAAACTGTGTGAACATATTGAAAGGCGTTTGAGTTTTGACTTTCAATTTTGAAACTTCATTAATTATTTGAAACTTAACACGAAATCATACAAGAAGGATATGCGAATAAAATCACATGGGTCCACATGATCTTTCCGGACCAATCAATACCCTCACATGGATTCCCCTACGTACATAACTTTTTATCATGTTCATCAAGCATGCATGACACGATAGTTGTTATACGAAAATGTATTATTTTGAGTATATAAGAAAGCTAATGATAAAGTTATTATTATGTAGGTTTTACGCAAAACATGCGACAAGAGCAAGGAGTGTAGGCATGATAGGAGTTTAGGTGAGCTAGGGGAAACGAGCGGTGGCTCGATCCTCGTAAGAGAAGCAGTGATCGTCGGTCCATACGAAAACGATAACTTCACCACCATAACTGAGGCCGTCGCTGCAGCACCTAACAAAACATTACCCGAAGATGGCTACTACGTCATCTATGCAAGGGAAGGTCTTTACGAAGAATACATAGTCATCTCAAATAAAAAACGAAACATAATGCTTATCGGAGATGGAATCAATAAAACCATCATTACTGGAAACCACAGTTTTATTGATGGATGGACTACTTACAATTCTTCATCCTTTGGTAAAGTATTTTCATATTTTTTTTTAACTTATATTTGGAAATGGTTTGATACCAAATTATAATTATGATTACAATTGGCGTTTGTAGCGGTGGTGGGAGATCGATTTGTTGCAGTTGATGTGACATTCCGAAACACAGCTGGACCAGAGAAGCACCAGGCCGTGGCCGTGAGAAATAACGCGGATGGGTCAACATTTTATCGGTGTAGTTTCGAAGGCTATCAAGATACTCTCTACGTCCATTCTTTGAGACAGTTTTACCGTGAATGTGACATATACGGTATGATATATCATTGTCTTAGAGAAATTCCATTCGGAATTTCTAGTTTTGGTATTCTCAAGATAATATATTTATACACACATATACATTTATATTAATATTTAATTGTGGAATTCTTAATTTTACGTAAAATCTTGGAGAGTGTTTCACGTAAAATTAAGAACTTCATAATTAAATAATAATATAAATGTATATATATACATATATGTATTTTGAGAATCTTTAGTAACCCTAATTGAGGGTGCTCTTATCCGGTCCAAACCAACACAACTATATATTTTAATTGTTTTATTTTTTATTTGTTACAGGTACGGTAGATTTTATTTTCGGAAATGCAGCTGCAGTATTTCAAAACTGCAATATATATGCTAGAAAACCGATGGTAAACCAGAAAAATGCAGTGACAGCCCATGGAAGAACAGACCCAAACCAAAAAACCGGAATCTCCATAATCAATTGTACAATTGGAGCTGCCCCGGACCTCGCGGCTGATCCCAACCCGGCCAAGACATTTCTTGGGCGGCCATGGAAGCCTTACTCGAGGACGGTATACATCCAATCATACATCAGTGAAGCTATCCAACCAGTGGGATGGCTAGAATGGAATGGTACAACCGGGCTAGATACTATCTCATATGGTGAATTTGACAACTTTGGACCGGGGGCTAATACAAGCAAGAGGGTCCAGTGGCCAGGGTATAGCCTATTGAACTTGGCACAAGCCATGAACTTCACCGTGTACAATTTCACTTTGGGAGATACTTGGTTGCCTCAGACTGATATTCCCTTTTACGGCGGTTTGCTTCACACGGCATGAACATGTACTACCATATCATATACATAATTGATCCTGCCCCATTTTATTCATGCACTTATCATTTTATTCATTTTTGCTGTTCGAAATATGTATTGGTTGTTACTTGCTATAATGAACGTTTCATGTATTAGGGACCAAATAATCTATAATACATGATGGATGTTGTCTTGCTTAGTCAACCAAACCTCTCTTCACACATAAGTGAAATTATTAATTTATACTCACGTCAGAGATAATTTTAAGGTTTAAAAACATTGACGAAAGAGTGAAAACATGAAAGAATTTATGTAACGCTAAGATCATCTTTATTGCAGAAGGGTATCTTAAAAAAACATTTTATTTTTTTTTTATTTTTTTGTCTGTAAAAAAAAAGAAAATTAAAAATTTGCGGACCACCACGTGTTGGTGAGACCTGCAAACAGTGAAAATAACCCAGAAGAACAGTCTTTTCTTTTGGCTTTATAAGCAACAGTTGTTAAAAAAAAAGTGAGTCCCCTCCCCCACTAAAAGATCCATTAAAGCATGCTGTAAAAATGCTCTAAAAACAGGGTTTCTTTAACATTAAAACCCTTTCACTTTTACTTTTCAAAATATGGGTTTTTTAACTCTCACGTAATATAATCGGACTTGTCTATTACCGGTAGGTAAGTTTTTAGAAGATTAGTCGGTTGAGTATCGGCCCGCAAGACACCTTTAAGTTTGTCAGAAAAGTGATGATTTTGTTAGTTACAAATATCATTAAATTTTTGATAATTGTTTCTGTTGTGTAATTAAAATACAAATAAAAAGAAAACAGAGAATCAGAATCATGAAATGCATTTCAACAAGAAGTTATATAGCTAACTGTAGTACGTTTGTTTTGAAGTCTGAATACAAAATCGCATTTTGTTTTTGGTTTGATAAACAGACACTTGTGTACATTAATAAAGTCATTGTACATGGGACGTTAATTTATTACAATTGCAGAAGAGATTTGTCCTATTTTAATTTTAATCATTTGTATGTAATTAGTTCCAATCCAGTGTTAACACATGTTCAACTTTTTTTTCCATGTATGCGTAATGTATGTCTGAATGATATATAGCCCATAACTAAAATGTAATTAATTATGTTTGTTTTTAACCATATTGTTCAATCATATATAATTGTACAAGAGAAGATAACTCCTTTTTAGTGAGCGTTACGTTTCATCCTGCAGCAGTGTTTAGTTTTTTATGAGACTTACGCAATTCCAGTCTTATCAACAATCGAATACGTTAACTCAATATAGTTTTACTGGATAAGTATAGTGTCATGGTATTATAATACTAAACTAAGTGGTGGTTATCATCTGATAGTAAAAGATCTACTTAAACTCTTATTTAGGGTTGCTTTTTTATCCCAAATCACCTTCGTTAATTTATTCAGATAGTCATTGTAATGTGAAAATGTATAAATTTTAGTAGATGCCAACGGAATTATATATATTCAATCCAATTTTTGTCACCAGTTCCCAACCAAGCATGCGTGAACGGAATCTATTATTTGACGGAGTGTTTGTACTTTGTAACTCAACGCTATATAATATGATATCGACCTATACTAACATATCATATTTAAAATAATTGATAGACTTTCATGGTGACTGATCAATGTTCTGATACATGCCTTAATTAATTACCATTTACCAACTTTACAATAAGTTATCTCGTAAACATTGAATGATTTTCATGGTGACTTATCCGTATGTATGACTTATCCGTAAACATTGTGTGTATAGTACGGTACCTAGTCCTTATAACCTTACATATATGTATATACACCTTATTGATCGCATAATAGTGAACGGTATAATTGGAAATAATTGAGTTAGTCCAAGTTGTGGATCATGCCATGGCTAAATAGTGATTAGTACCGCAAAATACAATATGAAAATAAGAACATGATATATATTGGCCTGTCTTATATGTAAATGATATATATAGTGCTTATTTATAAAATGTATGTGACTCAGCTACTAACCGTTGGTAAGCTATTACCTCACCAAGCCATCTTTGCAGTTTCCTTATACGACTAAACTATACATTAAAATTTTGAGTATTATTATGTATATGGAGATTATTTGGAAATATATATCATTATAAACAAGACAACACACCAATTATGAGTTACGTGTATGAATAGAATCATCGATAGGTAAATAAATAATTTCAGAGAAGGATGGAGCCATGCTACCACTGCCAATAAATAGCGAGTCTTTGTGAGGGTTAAAGCCACAACACAAGATTTTTCGAAGTCTTAAAAAAGAATATTTAAGAAATCAACTCCTGAAGATAACCTCATACTGTCGACATGGCTTGCAATAACAATCTTGTTGTGAAGCAGATCATCGACTTATACGACCAAATCTCAAGGCTGGAGAGTTTGAAACCTTCAAAAAATGTCGACACTTTGTTCGGACAACTCGTGTCCACGTGCTTACCCACGGACACAAACATCGATGTCACAAAGATGTGCCAAGAAGTCAAAGACATGAGATCTAACCTCATCAAGCTATGTGGTGAAGCTGAAGGTTATTTAGAGCAACACTTCTCCACAATCTTGGGATCTTTATTACAAGAGGACCAAAACCCACTTGACCATTTAAACATCTTTCCTTACTACAACAACTACCTCAAGCTAGGCAAGCTCGAGTTCGATCTCTTGAGTCAACACTCGAGCCATGTTCCCACCAAGATTGCCTTCATTGGCTCCGGACCAATGCCTCTCACATCAATCGTCTTGGCTAAGTTTCACCTCACAAACACAACGTTCCACAATTTTGACATTGATTCACAAGCAAACACACTCGCTTCAAGCCTCGTCTCTCGCGACCCCGACCTCTCGAAACGCATGGTCTTCCACACAACGGACGTGCTAAATGCCACGGAAGGGCTAGACCAATACGACGTGGTTTTCTTGGCGGCTCTTGTGGGAATGGACAAAGAGGCAAAGGTTAAAGCTATCGAGCACTTGGAGAAACACATGGCTCCTGGAGCTGTACTCATGCTAAGGAGTGCTCATGCTCTTAGAGCTTTCTTGTATCCTATCGTTGACTCTTCTGATCTCAAAGGCTTCCAGCTCTTGACCATCTTTCATCCGACCGATGACGTGGTTAACTCGGTTGTGATTGCACGTAAGTTTGGTGGTTCGACCACGAACGGGTTTAATGGTACTCGTGGCTGCATGTTCATGCCTTGTAACTGTTCTAAGGTTCATGCGATGATGAACAATCGTTGCAAGAAGAATAAGATGATCGAGGAGTTTAGTGCCATCGAGTAATTAAAGCAAAAATAAAATAATAATGAACACATCTCATCTCTTGAGATTAAAGTGTTAATGTTTTTGTCTTTTATTAATTTATCTTTTCATTTCATTTGATTTTGTGTGTTTTCATTTTGAGTTGATTTTTTCATGAATAAAACAATGTTTTTTTTGTTTAATATAAGATCTTTGATACTCCACAACCATATACTATTATGTTATCATATTGGTTTTGTTTGTGATTAATGTATGATTGTATGATAATGATGGTGACTCAACAGTAAATAAATCGAGACTGAAACAACACCAAACACATAAACGTTCAATTTTTAGGATACGGATCTGAAATATTAATCTGACAAACCGAACCAAACCAAATGTTAATTTGAGTTGATTTCCAGTTTGGACCTAAATGATCATAAATGTATGTTAAGCACAAATTTAAAAGTACGTAAGAGTTGAGGGGCAAATATATAATTAATATTTACAAAGACTACTCTTTTTTGTCAACGTTACAAGGTTACTCATGAACTGGAACTACACTACACGTGACGAACTCAAACGGAGACGGCGACAATCTTCGAAAACCCTAAGCAGAGAACGAAGATTGCGAAACCTCTCAGCTTGAATTTCAGGTTTTCTGTGTAAAGTTTCAAGCTTTTTGGGTTTGTCTCTCTCTTTCTGTTTGAATCTGTAAACGGAGAAAACTCCGAAACTGCGATGATGGGTTCTCTGTGCATTGCATGTGATCTGAGTTCTGAAAATTTCCGATCTTTGATACTAGAAGCTGTTTCGTAGTTAGGTTAATCTGTGAAGAAAAGGCAGGATCTTTTCTAACTGTGGTTTTGGTTCGGGGAATCTCATACAAATTCTGATTCAAGTAAACTTGAGTTTACAGCTATGGAAGGGAACTTTGGGAACTACACTGATAAGACGAGAGTGTTGGATATCAAACCATTGCGTACTCTAAGACCTGTCTTCCCCAACGGTAACCAAACTCCTCCTTTTGTCTGTGCACCTCCTTTTGGACCTTTTCCATCCGGATTCTCACCGTTCTATCCGTTTAGCTCGTCTCAAGTGAATGAACAAACACCAAATCTCTCTCAAGCCCAAAACCCACCTCAACACCAGCCTCAGATTCCACCTCAAACTCAGTATCAGCCTCAGGTTCCACCTCAAACTCAATATCAGTCTCAGGTTCCACCTCAAACTCAATATCAGTCTCAGGTTCCACCTCAAACTCAATACCAGTCTCAGGTTCCACCTCAACATCAGCCTCAGGTTCCACCTCAACAGCAGCCTCAAAATCTATCGCAACCGTCGTTGGTTACTTCTTTGAGGCCATTTAGATCTTCTGAGACGTCTAATGGCGACATAGAACCTGAGGGGTCAACTTTGAAAAGAAAGATCCCTAAAAAGCGTCAGCTTTCTGATTTCCAGAGTGGGATTAGCGTGGCTGAGAGAGATAATGGCAATAGGGAGTTGGTGATGAGTGTTCTTATGCGGTTTGATGCGCTAAGAAGAAGGTTTGCACAATTGGAGGATGCTGAGGACGCTGTTAACGGGATTATCAAACGCCCTGATTTGAAAGCGGGTTCTACTTGTATGAGCAGAGGGGTCCGGACAAACACCAAGAAGAGGCCAGATATTGTTCCAGGTGTTGAGATTGGGGACATATTCTTCTTCAGGTTTGAGATGTGTTTGGTTGGGTTACATTCTCCATCTATGGCTGGCATTGACTATCTGGTTGTCAAGGGAGATACAGAAGAAGAGCCTATCGCTACTAGCATTGTGTCATCTGGTTATAATGAAAATGACAAAGGTAATATGGATGTTCTGATATATACTGGTCAGGGTGGTAATGCTGATAAAGATAAGGAAGCATCTGACCAAAAGCTAGAAAGAGGTAATCTTGCGTTGGAGAGGAGCTTGCATAGGAATAGTGCGGTTAGGGTGATAAGGGGCTTGAAAGAGGCTACTCATAGGGTTAAAATCTATGTTTATGATGGGCTTTATGAGATCAAAGAGTCATGGATAGAGAAAGGAAAATCTGGACACGACACCTTCAAGTATAAGCTAGTGAGAGCTCCTGGTCAACCACCTGCATTTGCTACATGGACTGAGATCCAAAAGTGGAAGACGGGTAAGTCTTTAAAGAAAGGACTCATTCTCCCCGATCTCACCTCCGGTGTTGAAAGCATACCTGTTTCACTTGTAAACGAAGTTGATACCGAGAATGGGCCTGCTTATTTCACGTACTCCACAACGGTCAAATACTCCATGTCTTTTCAGCTGACGCAGCCTTCTATTGGATGCGCTTGTGGCAACAAATGCAAACCAGGGAACTTGGACTGTCCCTGCATAAGGAAAAATGGTGGTGACTTCCCTTATACAGGAAATGATATTTTAGTTAGCCGCAAGCCTATGATATATGAGTGCAGCCCATCGTGCCCGTGCTTGACCTGCAAAAGCAAGGTGACTCAAATGGGAGTAAAAGTGAGGCTGGAAGTTTTCAAGACAGCTAATAGAGGATGGGGCTTGCGCTCATGGGATCCTATTCGTGCTGGCGCGTTTATATGTATATATGCAGGTGAGGCGAAGGACAAATCAAAGGTGCAGCAAACAATGGCTAATGATGATTATACTTTTGATACAACCCGTGTCTATACCCCTTTTAAATGGAACTATGAGCCTGGCTTAGCAGACGAAGATGCTTCTGAGGAGATGTCTGAAGAACCTGAACTCCCATTGCCTCTTATAGTCAGTGCTAAGAATATTGGGAACGTTGCACGATTCATGAACCACAGTTGCTCCCCTAATGTTTTCTGGCAGCCGGTTACTTATGAAAATAACGGCCAACTCTACTTGCAAGTCGCCTTCTTTGCCATTTCTCACATCCCTCCCATGACTGAGTTAACTTACGATTATGGTGTTTCACGACCAAGCGGAGCTCAAAATGGCTATCCTTTATATGGTAAAAAGAGGTGCTTTTGCGGAACAGAGTATTGCCGTGGGTCATTTGGATGATGTTAACGTGAACACCCACCTTTTGGTGAACAAAAGGTTTGTTTCTCTGCGCTTTTGTTGTTATTTATGGAATCTATATTCATGATCTCTGGATTGGTAGGCGAATTGTTGAGTACTGATTAGTGGAAGTGACTGCTTTTGGTGACAGGTTTAGTGTTTTAAGTCTTCTCTTCAACGGCATAAGACGCAAGCTGTGATGGATTCTTTCCTCTTCTCCATCACCATCAAAGCCTTTATCTATTTCTCTGATCCTAGGAAATGTTATCCTCAGGGTTTCTCTCCTGTTGGATATTTAGTTTTTTTTTTCAGATTGTTTAGGACAAATCTATGGGAAGTTGGGAACTCAGTAGCCTTTCTGTGTTTGGTTAAAAGATTTGATGAAGTTAATCTAACAGCTTTAGATTGTCTGTTTTATCAGAAGAAACTTCAGCGAGAACTTTTAATTAAAGGGTCGTCACTTGTTAAACAGCTTCTTGTACAAACACCACCACACACACTAAAACAGTACAATCAACATGTTTCACCAAAAGCTATTTTGTTCTGCTATGTCAATAAGATTGGCTATCTCTTCTTGATTATGAAATTGGACCTTAAAATCTCTGTTAAGACAAAAGATTGAGCCAAGGGAAACGACAACCATCTTACACACGTGCGAAAACCGGCCACCGAGAAAAGCTCCAAATAGTCGTTACATCACTCAAAGAAGGAATGCAAGGACGCAGTACTAAACTGAAACCTGCTACGTAGGTATCCCAGTCATATTAGATCATTGTACGGTTAAGATCAGATGATTTTGATCCGACGGTTAATCTAATCTTCTTCTCTAACTGTTGCAAATGTAGAGTGAGAAAACTACAGATGTTAATACTAATCAATGCTAAGCAGATTTCTTACCAAAGCTGGAAACTTTATGCTCTGTTTATTTCCCTCTCAGTTCTTCTGTCTCTCTCGTTTCGGAAACCCTAATCTGACGGAGCATTTCGAAGACCGCGCGATCTCCAAGTCCGTATTTTTCAGGTTTGCTTTCTCAAAGTTATAAGCTTTCTTATTGTACATCTTTGAATCTGCGATGAATGATGGTTTCTCTTGTGCATGCGTGTAATTTAGCTTTAAGGGTCTCTGATCTTTAGTTCCTAGGTTAGATTAATCTTATAAAGTCTTTGCCTTTCCCAGTTTTTTCCAGCTATGGAAGGGAACTTCGGAAACTACACTGATAAGATGAGAGTATTGGATATTAAACCATTGCGCACTCTAAGACCTGTTTTCCCAAATGGGAATCAAGCTCCTCCTTTTGTCTGTGCACCTCCTTTCGGTCCTTTTCCTCCTGGATTCTCTCCTTTCTATCCGTTTAGCTCCTCTCAAGCGGCCAATCAACACACTCCAGATCTCAACCAAGCTCAGTATCCACCACAACATCACCAGCAATACACAACGCAGCATCAGCCTCAGAACAACGCAGAGCCTTCGATGGTTACTCCTTTGAGGACATTCAGGTTTCCTGATACAACATCTAATGGGGACGTGGAGCCTGAGGGTTCAACTGTGAAAAGAAAGATCCCTAGAAAGCGTACTCCACTTGTTTGTCCTGAGAATTTCGAGAGTGGGATTAGCGTGGCTGAAAGAGAGAATGGGAATAGGAAGCTGGTGATGAGTGTTATTATGCGGTTTGATGCCTTGAGAAGAAGGTTTACCCAGCTGGAAGATGCTAAGGAAACAGTTAGTGGGGCTATCAAACGTAGTGATTTGAAAGCAGGATCTACTTGTATGAGCAGAGGGGTACGGACCAACACCAAGAAGAGGCCAGGTATGGTTCCTGGTGTTGAGATTGGTGACGTGTTCTTCTTCAGGTTTGAGATGTGTTTGGTTGGGTTACATTCTCCGTCGATGGCTGGCATTGACTATCTGCTTGTCAAGGGAGAAACAGGAGAAGAGCCTATCGCCACTAGCATTGTGTCATCTGGTTATTATGATAACGACGAAGGTAATCCTGATGTTTTGGTTTATACTGGTCAGGGTGGAGGTAATGCTGATAAAGAAAAGCAAACGTCTGACCAAAAGCTAGAAAGGGGTAATCTTGCGTTGGAGAAGAGCCTGCTTAGGAATAGTCCAGTTAGGGTTATAAGGGGCTTGAAAGAGGCTTCTCAGAGTGCTAAGATCTATATTTATGATGGGCTCTATGAGATCAAAGAGTCATGGGTAGAGAAAGGAAAATCTGGACACAACACCTTCAAGTATAAACTAGTGAGAGCTCCTGGTCAGCCTCCTGCGTTTGCTTCATGGATTGCAATACAGAAGTGGAAGGCGGGTTTGCCTTCAAGGGAAGGACTCATTCTCTCCGATCTCACTTCCGGGGTTGAAAGCATTGGCGTTTCACTTGTAAATGAAGTTGATACTGAGAATGGGCCTCCTTATTTCACCTACTCTACAACGGTGAATTACTCAGAGTCGTTTAAGCTGACACAGACTTCTACTGGATGTGATTGTAGCAACTCTTGCAAGCCAGGGAACTTGAACTGTCATTGCATAAGGAAAAATGGAGGTGATTTCCCCTACTGTGGTAATGGAGTACTAGTTAGCCGCAAGTCTCTGATACATGAATGCAGCCCATCCTGCCCATGCTCGGCTTGCAAAAACAAGGTCACTCAAATGGGAATAAAAGTGAAGCTTGAAGTTTTCAAGACAGTAAACAGAGGATGGGGCTTACGCTCATGGGATCCCATTCGTGCTGGTTCGTTTATATGTATATATGCAGGTGAGGCCAAAGACAAGTCGAAGGTGCAGCAAACAATGGATGATGATGATTATACCTTTGATACAACCCGTGTCTATACCCCTTTCAAATGGAACTATGAGCTTGCCTTAGCAGACGAAGAAGCTTCTGAGGAGATGTCTGAAGAACCTGAACTCCCTCTGCCTCTTATAATCAGTGCTAAAAATGCTGGGAACGTTGCCCGGTTCATGAACCACAGTTGCTCCCCTAATGTTTTCTGGCAGCCGGTTAGTTATGAAAATAACGGTCAACTCTTTTTGCAAGTCGCCTTCTTTGCCATGTCTCACATCCCTCCCATGACTGAGTTAACGTATGACTATGGGGTTACTCGGCCAACTCAGAACGGCAATACTTTATATGGCAGACAGAAGTGCTTTTGCGGATCAGAGTTTTGCCGTGGTTCATTTGGTTGATGATGGCGAACAACTGGAGGCAGATGGATTTGGATGGAGAAGGTTAGTATCTCTTTCCATATATGCTATTTATCGACTGAATCTATTTAGATATGTGAATATGCTAAAAGATGGGACCACTGGATTTGTTTATCTGGCAGGGATGTTTTGAATGACTGCTGTTGGTGGGAACTAAAGTGTTGAAGTCTCCTTTTGATCTCTCTCTCAAAGAGCATAAGACGCAAGCTGTCAAGAATTTTTTCTGTTCCTCCATCAAAACCTTGTATGTTTCTTGGATTGTGGAAGATGTGTTCTCATGTGTTGTCTCCTGTTGGATATGTAATCTTATTAGTGCTCAGATCGTTTTTAGGACAAACCTGTAGAAACTTGTATCTTGTTTTTGTATTTAGCGTTGTAGCTAAACTTTATAAGGCGATGAACTAGGAACTGATCAACCACGAAATAAAATCAAATTTCGATGTTCTTCTCTTTACAAAGGAAAGCTTGTGCGTATGTTACAACAAAGTGAAAATTACAGCGAGAGATTATGTAACAACATTGTTACACTACAATCAAACAAAATCTACTCTTGAAACAGTAAGCAACCAAGGGGAAAAAATGGAATATATAATCTGTATTTACTTCCGGTATAAAGAATTTTGACTTGAGAGATGTTGTCTTTCCTGATATTATCTCCTTGGAGGATCCCGAATGTTGTTCATTTCAGTTCCCAGGCTTTGGGGTTCTATGAAAGTTCCAAGTTTCTCAGCCTCCCTAGCGATCCGAACATCTGAAGGTCTGTAATACTCACCAAGAAACTTGATGGCGAATCTAGGAAGTAATGATGTCACAACAATGGCAAGCAAGCAGAACCAGAACATCCATGTCGCGGTCACTTGGAAAATTGCCCTGTATCAACCATAAAATAAAAAAGCATGGAACTCTTAAGGCTTTCTATATCCAGAATAATCTTAGGTTAACTTTTAACATAATGATTTAGAGAGAGAAAGAAGTTTACCAGTAACCAGGGAGTGTGGGTATAACATCGATGACAATAACACATATACAAGCTGCAACAATGGATCCCCATATGGCGGCATGAGTGATCCAGTTCCATCTTATTATATCCATGGCCAAGTGAAGATTCACCACCACAACTGCAGCAATGGTCCATAGATCTCCTAGGCTTGACGTGTCAATGGTACTGCCCCAATAAGCAAAGAGAGGGATGAAGAAGATAACTGCACTTTGCCAGATTGTGTCAAACATCATATACCAGAAGAGCGTTGTGGAATATCCCTCTCCCCTCTGGCCCACACCGTAGAGCTGAGGGTGATTTAGAAGAGTCCTCCTTCCGAGGTCTTTGTCAAGAATACCAATAATTATTGTAGGAACTGATGTGTATATGACTGAGTACAAGACACTACTCCATTCTGTGATGGCGGTTGTCAGTGTGTAGCAGGTAAACAAAACGTACCTACGTGAAATTGGTGACGGTTAGTCCGTGGTGGCTTGGAACAAAAAAAGGCAGTAAGACAGTACTCACCAAAATAAAATTAGAACGAAAACTGCATTTCTATAGAAATTGTATAGTATCATGTAGCCCATCCTTTGGTAATTCCAGTGTCCATGGACGAGCAATAGCGGAACTAAGAATCTGAACTGTCCCATTGCGAAGTCAGATGCCATCACAGCTTGGCGACCTTCTTGGCCACTGATCCCTACCCCAACATCAGCCATTTGGATCATGGAAACATCATTGGCACCTGTCAAAAACGGAAGCAAGTGGGAAGGTGAGAAATATAACAAAGAACCAGGCAGACTGATTTGTAACAAAAAGAGTGGCGTCATTACCATCACCAATGGCGAGAGTCATGTCAGAAGTCCGGTTCTTTACAAGTGCAACGATTCCAGCTTTCTGGAAAGGAGCAACACGGCAGCAGAGTATCGCAGAGCATTTACATGCCACTTGGAAGAGCTGCATTGCAAAAACTGAGTAATTACACCACCATGAAAGACAGCCATAGTCAGAGTAAGCAAGAGATATTCATCAAGATTTAACTTACCACATCTTCAAGATCATTGTCGAGTACATATATGAGACTCGTACCATCAATAATTAAAGCGACACTTTCGTCATTACTTTCAACACTGGCGTTTGCTTCTTCTAAGCTCCTTCGGCATGAATCCAGTGAGTTGCTATTTATTACAATTTGCCTCATGTTTCTTGTCAGAAGCCTCGATGAGAAGCCAATGGATATGGCAGTTTCTTGCTTGTCACCAGTCAAGACCCATACTTTTATCCCTGCAATTCTGAGAGATTCTATTGCTTCCGGGACACCACGCTGCAATTTGTCTTCAATTGCAGTGGCTCCTACTATCCTAAGGTTAGTCTCGATGTTTCCAGCAACCTTTCTTAGCAATCCGGCCCTACCAATCAAGGCGGTGCTTGCCGCCTCAAATGAAGAATGCCATTGCTCAAACTCTGAATCGTTCAGCTTTCTCATCCCAACAACAAGAGTTCTCAAACCATCAGATGAGTAGGCATGCAGTTGGTTCTTGGTCTCTTCTATGACGTCACCGTAGGATTCATCAATGACACTAAACATGGATGAGTCTGCACCTTTTACAAAGAGTTTCACTGACATGTCGGGGCATCCCAGTATCACTGACATTCTTTTTCGGTCACTATCAAACTCATGCAAACCCAAAACATTATACCTGCATTGGGCAAAGAGAAAAGGAATAAATGCTATAGGCCAACTACTATGACATGCATTGACAACAAAAAAATGGCAAAAAGGTAGTCACTGGATCTCGATATTACCTTTGCATTTCTCCTCGGACATTAATAACTATGTGACCAGAGGTTCTCTCTATGAGCAAGAAACCATATGCAGCTGCTGCATAGACTAACGCTTGTTCATCAGGGGACTCCCCTTGATAATCTACCAGCTTTAGATTGGGATCAGATGTGTTGGTAACAATTGGCACAATCGTATTGCAAGCTGCCAGTGAGAGGAAGAACTCATTCGCACGTTTTGCTTCTTCTGTTGCATGGCCATTTTTCGTCAATTCGAGAAGCACAGGATCAACTCTCACCCTCATCTTTGGCTTCAAAATACTTCCATCAACTGTATTAAAAGTGTGAGTCAGTTAAGAGGAAAACATACTACTCTTAACAGCAGAAAAAAAGTTATTATGAAACTAGTTTCCTTACCTTCAATGGAGTATCCCGCATGCTCACTGTCAGCAGATTCCCTGTCAGAGTAATCTACACCTCCTATGCAGGCACACTGAAACTCCATCTTGTTGTCAGTAAGAGTACCCGTCTTATCAGAGAACAAATACTTAATCTGCCCTAAATCTTCATTTATGTTCAACGCCCTGCATTGGAAACTTGAATTTGAAGACTCATCGTACATCTGATCATCTCGGGTCATGAAGTATGCTTGACCAATCCGAACAAGCTCCATAGATATGTAGAGAGAAATGGGTATCATGATCTGGTACACGATGACTGCCATAAAGAAAGTGAAGAATATCTCCCAACCCCAACCATAGTAATTATGATTCTTCCCTCCTGGCCTCTCTGCGTAGTCCTTTCTCCTATAAAAGAGAATCGTGTCCAAGTCATCCCTGTGCCGTCTCAACCACACAGCAGCAGTAGCAGCCGCGGTTGTACACAAGACAATCAGAAACAAAGATAGCAGAATGATCTCTAAATTCATGCGAGTCTCCAGCCTACTCCTCTTTGAGGGTGCTCCGGAGTTGTTCAGCATAGCTTTCGTCTCGCCACCAGCATAGACAACAACACCTAACGCCCACTCAGTGTTCTTGAGCTCACATCCTCTAAGAATAATATTAGAAGGTCCAAGTGAAAGCCTTCTTCCATCAATTTCCATGTTTGCTTGAAACCCATATATGTTCCTATTCGGTTTCTCACACTTGATGAACCCACTAAACGTATCCAAATCAGTAGCCTTTTGAAGAGTCTCCTGCTTAGCATACCTCGTCTTCAAATTCGACTCTCCATCCAAATTAGTCGTCTGCACATAGACAACCCCAGTAGGATCACTTGTAGCCAGAGAACCATGTCACAAGGAAGAGTCTGGTTAGATACAACTTTAATAACCTCCCCAACGCGAATATACTTCCACTGCTTTTCTTGAAACTGACCATCCTCAAACACTAAAGCCAACCTATTGTTCTCAACTCTATCCGACCTATGCCTTCTGAAATCCTCGTAAGCGTCTTTAATAGCTGAGACCAACAGAACAAACGCAAGAGGCATGATGGATGCGCCTCTACCGAAAACCGCAAGCTGAGGAAGCTGGTTAAGCACTGCTATCACGAGAAAGTAAATGTAAGCAACTCTATGGAACTGTTCAAACAAGTTCCGAGGCAAGAAGGTGAAGACAGAGTACTTTGCTGTCTTGATCGAATTGCCAGTGAACTCAAAGTTCTCGTTAGTTCTCTCAGGGTCGTTGATGTAAACCAAACGAGCATCCTCGTCTTTGATCTCCTTCTGAGACATGCTCAGCATCTCGGAATCAGCTCCAGCTGATCCGTGACGGATACGTTTTGATCCTAGATCGCCGAACGTGACTTCTCTGAGGGAGTTGTCTTTGGAGGAAAGGCTCCATCTTGAAGAAACACCCGAAACTGAATTTTGGTTATCAATCGAGTTCCTGGAATCCATTGAGTGGATTCGCGGGTCCAGGGCTTCGTGGACCACTCACGGGACGATAAAATTGAAAAGGAGGAAACTTTACGGATCAAATTGGAAATTCATTGAAGGAAACCTCGTGGAGAAGGATTACCCAGAAACCCCAGAGCTCAAATCAGCTTGGAGATGGAGACAAAACCGAAACTTTAGGTATTGTTTGCAAATGGGGCAGATCGAGAGATTCTCAATCGGAGATAAAAGCCCCAACCTTTACGACACGGAAGGTGGAATTGATCCAGCAAAGTTATTGGGCAGATCCGGATCGTGATGAATTTCACTTTTGCGCGAGAAAGAAAAATGGGGTGAGGAGAAAGATGGAGAGGTGACGTAAGCGAATACGAAGAAGCAGAGGAAATGAATTTAAAAAGGAATAAAATGGAGAAGAGAGATATAATAAACGCTAATTAAATGGAGTTGGTAATGAAGACGAAGAAGACGAATGTAAACGACGACTTGTGATGTAGAGAGGAGAGAGATCTGGAGACGAAGAACAGGAGAAGGTCGGAAGAAGAAGAAGAAGAAGTCGCCAATGGCTGGCGGGCGACGTCGACCAATCTTCTATTTTAATATAATAGATTTGTAAATTTCATTTTAGATAGAGAAGAGAAAATAAGTAAAAGCACCATGTCGTGTTGGTCCAGAGTAGCACTTCTAGAACTAATACATATGACTTATTGAGCCACCGTATACTTAATAGTTTTATAATCATAATTATTTGAGTCTTGGATCCAATATTGACGTTTGAATTTTCATGCTTTGGATAATTCCATATTTGTTTGTCTTCAGGAAATATATGCAATAGTATGAAAAGAAAAGTATATTGACACGTTATGAACATGCAATGGTTTTAGATATCAATTTACTTTAGCTTAGTATATGCTATATGCTACTGCAGATTGTATGGGTTTAAAAACAAGATCTATACAAGTTTATTACACTAATGAACAAAAAAAATTGATGCAAACAAAAAAACTGTAGCATGAATCTAAGATGGTCCACATCATACATTTGATCTGAACTTGCACGTATTGTAGGGTACATATATAATGTACTATGTATAGTAACCATCGTAATGCTTCTATGTATATGATCTAGTGACAAATCGCCTAGAACTATGTTTAATGCATTTGATAAGAGTTCGGTAGTTGATCTGAATGTAAAAAGAAACAACGTTGTAATTTAAAAGCTAGTTTTCAAACACGTCAAAACCAAAGTGTCATAATTAGATTAGTTGTAAACTGTAATTAATTAACATTAGCGAAACACAAACAAGTCAAAGATTCGAGAGGCTCAATCATATGGGCCACCTAGGCCCAACAGTTTCTACGCCGTTACTTAAAAAAAATATTTTGTTTTTAGAGATTTGGGCTCATTGTGACACAACCGTATTTTGGGCTTTACATTGCCCATTTAAACACTGTATTAGAAAATTTCAAATGATATTTGGGCCATTAACAGATCGGGCTTCAAAATGTAAAGTTTTAAAGTTTAAGCTAAGATAGTAATAGTTTTTACTAATAAGGACTGAAACGTAATATTACGAAACAAAAGCTGACTCTGAACGTGTTGTCGTCATAACACTAACCGATCGTCGGTTCTTCTCTTCTGTTGCCGGAAAGCTTTATGATTGGTCAAACCTGTATGTTCTGCTTCTGAATTTTAAGGTCTCCAATGGCCAGTGAAAGCAGAATCATACCCATTACTCTGTTTAACAACGCGGATGTAACCACGAGTGGAAGACCAGTGCTTCGCCGCAACGAAGTCGAGTGTTTCCTCCTCTCCTCCGTCGATCTAGACTCCGAAGACGATCCGCCTCGATTCACCGCCTTGAGGTCCGGAAACCTAATCTTAACCACTCATCGTCTCATATGGATCCCTTCTCAGTCAAACGCATCCCTTCCTTCTTCCCTCCCTCTCGTTGCAATTACTCACATCTTCTCCCATAAGAAGTCCATCAAGTCTATGTTCCATTCGCCTCGGATCCGGTTCCAAGCGGATCCGGGTTCGGTTGTGGTTACTATTGTATTCAGGGGAAAGGGTGATTTTGATGGGTTTTTGACGAAGTTTTGGGAGTGTTGGAGAGGTAGAGCTTGGGAGGAGATGAGAAGAGTGAGAGCGAGGCTTCTGTGTCAGGACATGGAGCTGTTGCGCAAGGTTTGTATGGTAACGATGGAACGGTGAGGATGGTGGGATTAGCTGGGATATTGAGGAAAGAGCAAGAACAGTGGGAGAGTACAGATAAGAGCTTGCAGGATGCTTTTCAGGATTTGAATGCTCTTATGGTATACAAAGTTCAAAACTTTATGGATTATTTGATTGTTTATTGACTGAGTTCTAGAAATCTTGTTGGGTTTAACAGAGTAAGGCTAAAGAGATGGTGAGTCTGGCGGAAAAAATGAGGCAAAAGCTCTTGGCTGCTCCTAGTAGTCAGAACGGATCAGCTGATGATGAGGAGATGGGGTCTAAAGAAGAAATGCAGCAATGGATGTTGAGTGTTGGTATTATCTCCCCAGTTACTAAGGAATCTGCTGGGGCCTTGTACCATCAAGAGTTGTCTCGCCAGGTTCTCTTCCTCTTATTTTACGACATAGATATTTGTGTCATTGTCATTAGCTCTGATAGGATATTGAAGTGAAGGGCATTACTTTTGTTCGATGTTATTTGGATATTGTCTACCACTTTCATAGTATAGATATTAGAGAACCTTGAACTGTCTAGCTTGTACTACAAAATGTGATGCTTTCTAGAATCTATGGATTTCTTACTCTTTAAGTCCTTCAAAGTACTAAAATTTGATGTTGGCATCCTTATTTGGATACTTGCAGTTGGCAGATTTTGTCAGAATCCCATTAGAACAAGCTGGAGGGATGATCAGCCTTACTGATATGTATTACCACTTCAATCGTGCTCGGGGAACAGGTTGGACCTTTTGTAATCTATACTGTTTTGCTTCCAAGTTCTTTATTCTGTTTTTCATACCAGCCTGTTAATCTGAAACCTTTCTTTGCATCAGAGTTGATTTCTCCAGACGATTTGTGGCAAGCTTGTACCCTCTGGGAGAAATTTGATGTGTATGTGTTTTTTTTCGAACCTTTTCCTTGTAGATTCTTTTTGCAAACTCTAATGTCTACACTTTTCCATTTAAAGAATCCAAATATGTAGTATTATTGACTCTGTCATGTGTTATGATTGGTAGTCCAGTAATGCTACGGAAGTTTGATAGCGGTGTGAAAGTCATCCAGAACAAGTCCCATAGTGACGAGGAGGTACTCTTAAGTCTCATATTCTTAACTTTACTGCCTTGGATCCTGTTCTCACTTCTCGCTGTGCTTTTTTACTTCTTTTTTTTCACATCCATCTGATGAAATACTTTTCTGGTCATGTAGGTTATGAGTAGAATCAGAACGCTTGTGACTAAAACCGAAACTCTAAGAACTGGAGTCACTGCCAGTGATGCAGCTTTGACACTGAAAATTGCTCCAGCCATGGCCAAGGAACATCTACTATCTGCAGAGACAAAAGGTAACAGAATCCAGCTCGTAGAAACATGAGTCTGCCAGAGTCATGTGATTCTCACGCTCCCATTTGTTTTGATCAGGTCTGCTGTGTAGGGACATGAGCCCAGACGGGCTTCGATTCTACTTCAACCTGTTTCCCGAGTTCGATCTGACCAATCTCCATTTGTAAGTCAAATAGCACCCATAGATGTGCTTGCCATTGTGTTGCTCTTTGAGAAACTAATAAACCTTTGTGCTGGCGTTCATATGATTTGGCAGAGTCAAGGACTTTGGGACGTATGGTGAATGGGTCAAAGCGACTAGTTTGTTGTCCGTATGACAGTATTTGATGTGTACACGTACAACACAAAACACAACACATCTTATGCATTTTGACCCAAAATACCAATGGCTCATATTTGTAACAAAGTTTCTCTTCAGATCAAAATATTGTTTCACATCAAATATCGTGTTTTTAATAGTTTGAATTTGCTATTATATTTGTATCCACTAAACAGAGCTTCATGCCCGGTAATCAAAATAAGATTACTTTGAGAACAACAAATCCCATTTGCACATCCTTCACAGTCTAAATATCTTTATATCTTAAGCTAATTAGCCACATTTTTTTAACAAAGAAAATTAACTATAGAAGAGGAAAAGAAGTGATGAGATTGAGAACAATTATTCAGCTTCAAGAGCTGCAATCTCGTACCTAATGTCTTCCAAATACTCATTGATGCAAGTCACAGCGTCTTGCACTCCTCTAATGGCTTCCTTTAAAGCGTTGTCAAACTCTGCATCCGCTTCTGCTTCCTCTGTTCCTGCAGCTTCTGTAATCTCATGAAGATGCACACACTCGTGCTGCATTGGTTTCTTGAACTTGCAGTTCTCATGTGTCAGCATTCTTTCTGAAGGTCTCCCTGCCTTCTTCAGCACTTGTAGTGTCACGGTCTGCAAAATCAGAGAGGACTAAAGTAAGAAACTTTTTTTCCTGTCCAACTAATTAACAGTTGAGTAAATAGGAATGAAACCAGATGCAATTTCTGCTTTTCTTGAGTTTGAATGTCGCTGAGCAGTTGAGCAAGATCTGATCTTCCAACTTCAGGATTCAGAAACAGAGTTTCCAGTTCTAGTACCTGCATTGTCATCAAACAAAGGCGCAATCTTTAGAACCGTATGTTCAACAACATTGTGAAAGTAATCAATCAGAAGAAAAGAAAAAAACTCAGATACTTGTTTGGAACATTCGCTGAACTCTGCAGTAATCTCGCTGCACAGCTTCTGATAAAGTGCTTCAGCACTAGACTCCACATACTCTGAGAATCCTCTGATAATCAAATTCGAAAACATAGCCAAAGATTAACAAAGAAAGCTCTTAACTGGTGTAACACATGAAGTAACAAAACATGTAAATCTACAAATATGCAACAAATAAAAATCTAAACTTTATGAGACATCTCTTCCTCAACAACACTATCAGTTACTTAACTCCAACATCTCTCAAGAACAGTCACCAAGTAAGTGAATCCCAAACAGTTACTAATAGCATAAACACTCCGAGAAAACAAAAAAGATCGAACCTTTTGAGTTTGGCGTAGGCCTGTGCTCGACGCTCCTGAATCTCAAGCAGTCTCCGAAGCAAAACCAGAGTTCGAGAGGCGACGCCGGAACCAACCGTGGAGCTAGTAGACCCACCGGATTCGATTTCCATTTCCCCGGCGAGGGATGCATCACTGATGGAAACCTTCTTCTGGAAATCTTCAGCACTCATCCTCCGACGATCGTTCTCTCCGACTCTCTTCCAACTTCTGAAACACGACAGAGAGAAAGAGAAACCGATTCAGTTAAATTTGATCGCTTTCATACCGAGTCCGGTTATTAAATATTGAAAATTGGGTTAACCGGTTTACCCGGTTTGACTTTCAAATGATTGGCTTGAAGCTCCGACCAATCTGGTCCGCGTTTTCAAAAGTAGTGCCTTTGAATTATTCCTGTAATAATAATAATATTTTCGTAAAAATTATTCTCTCTTCTCCTTGTTTTCTCCGTGACCGGCGAGAGTTCTGAATCTCCAGGTTAGTCTCTGTTTCTTATGAGTATCAGATAATCTGATGTTTAAAACAATCTGATCGGTCGTTTAACTTGAATATGAATCAAAGTCACGTCTTGTTAATGCATTATTATTCCGATCTTTAAAGTATGAAGCTTTACGATTTTGGTAATGAAAGTTAGAATCTTTAATAGATCTCTGTATCGTTTTTGGAACTGTGGACACAGGGAAGGTATGGCTGTGGAGGAGAAGAGACCATTGATGGGAGAATCATCATCTGATCGGAATCTACCTGATTTCAAAAAATCCGTGAAGCTCAAGTACGTCAAGCTTGGTTACCATTACCTCATCACACATGGAATGTACCTCCTCCTCTCTCCTCTCGTCCTCGTCATCGCTGCTCAGGTTTCAACCTTCTCTCGCAAAGATCTCGCCAGTCTCTGGGAGCATCTTCAGTACAATCTCATCTCTGTGGTTGTCTGTTCAGCTCTCCTTGTGTTTATATTGACTATCTATGTCATGAATCGGCCGCGTCCTGTCTACTTGGTTGACTTCTCTTGCTACAAACCTGATGAGGCTCGTAAATGTACTAAAAAGATCTTTATGGAACGGTCGAAACTCACTGGCTCTTTCACTGAGGAGAATCTTGAGTTCCAGAGAAAGATTCTTCAACGTTCAGGGCTTGGGGAATCAACTTACTTGCCTCAGGCTGTACTCAATGTTCCTCCGAACCCGTGTATGGCAGAAGCTAGAAAGGAAGCTGAGGCTGTGATGTTTGGAGCTATCGATGAGCTTCTTGCCAAGACGAATGTGAACCCTAAGGATATTGGGATCTTGATTGTTAACTGCAGCTTGTTTAACCCTACACCTTCTTTGTCTGCCATGATTGTTAATCATTATAAGCTCCGTGGCAACATACTCAGCTACAACTTGGGAGGAATGGGTTGCAGCGCAGGTTTGATTTCGATAGATCTTGCCAAGCATCTTCTCCACTCTATTCCCAACACTTATGCTATGGTGATCAGCATGGAGAATATCACGTTGAACTGGTACTTCGGGAATGATAGGTCAAAGCTTGTCTCTAACTGTCTGTTTAGAATGGGAGGTGCAGCGATTCTTCTCTCGAACAAAAGATGGGACAGAAGAAAATCAAAGTACGAGCTTGTTGATACGGTTAGGACACACAAGGGAGCTGATGATAAATGCTTTGGCTGCATAACTCAAGAGGAGGATTCCACAAGTAAGGTTGGTGTAACCCTGTCCAAAGATCTAATGGCTGTTGCGGGTGATGCTTTAAAGACAAACATCACGACGTTAGGACCACTGGTTCTGCCAACATCTGAACAGCTTCTGTTCTTTGCAACATTAGTGGGAAGGAAACTCTTCAAGATGAAGATCAAGCCATACATCCCAGACTTCAAACTAGCATTCGAGCATTTCTGCATCCACGCTGGAGGAAGAGCTGTTCTTGATGAGTTAGAGAAGAACTTGAAGCTCTCTGATTGGCACATGGAACCCTCGAGGATGACACTCTACCGTTTTGGTAACACATCAAGTAGTTCTTTGTGGTATGAGTTAGCATATAGTGAGGCCAAAGGAAGGATCAAGAAAGGTGACAGAATCTGGCAGATTGCTTTTGGTTCAGGGTTTAAGTGCAACAGCTCGGTTTGGAGAGCGGTAAGGTCTGTAAATCCAAAAAAGGAGAAGAACCCATGGATGGATGAAATTCATGAGTTCCCAGTTGATGTCCCCACGCACGCAACAATCTAGAAACCACTCAGCCAGCATTGTCTATTGTTCAGAAGAGACCTCTCTTGTTTTTGTTTTGTTTTGTTTCCAAGTTATCCTGAGTTTTCTATCTTTTCAGATATTGCTTCTGTTCCATTTTCTCTTCCTAATGAGCTTAGCTTGTTCTTGACTGGTTGACAAATTCAACAACCTTGTTAACATTATTTCCTCTTTTTTGGGGTTTAAATAACTTTCAGAAGAAATATTTCACAATTTTGCAGATGAAGTTGCATTTATGTATTCTTTTACCTCTGAATGACGCTATAACTTTCTTACTGATTATGAATAAAGCTGTATATTGTATCTATCTGCTTTGGTTTGTGAAGATCTTTTTAAAGCTCACATACACAAGACACAGAGAGGTTTCAAGTTCAACTACTTGCCCTTGGACCGCCTGCGCCGTTTTCCTCCAAGGAGTTTAAGCATGTTATCAGTAACATCAGGTGGAGAATCCGCGTCTCCACTGTGCTGGTCAGTACTATTATCAGAGGTATGAGTCAACCAAGCCAAGGCCTCAACAGCTGCATCTTTCTCAGCGAGGGTTTTGTTCCTCTGAGGTTTCCCAACGAACTGCATTCCCTTAAACTCCACAAGTGCTCTAAACTCGTTCGTCTTCAGATGTTTGGTCTTGTACTTTGGAGGTGAATGTCCAGCTCTCATCAGAAGTGTCTGAAGGAGACTCTTCGGGTTTGTCCCGTCTTTGCAGATTTTGTTCTCTCCTTCTAATTGCGGTTGGCTTGGCCTCTTTGTGTCACGGCCGAATACGAATCTTCCTTCGCACTGGTCTCCAGCCACTAGTTCTTGAACTGCAAGCATCAGGTACTTGCCTTCTTTGTGAATGTCCACGCTTGGATCTTCAAGCTGCATATCGTAAAAAAATACTTAAGGTGTTACAAGCTGCACTTCGAGCTTTCTGTCATTTGAAAGTTGGAAAAAGAAACTCGCCTTCTTCTGCAGAAGCTTATCGAGTTCTTCCTTAAGCTTTACGTATGATTCTGCCAAATTTGGATCCATGAAGAAATCAATGTACCCGTCAAGCATTTTAAGATGTCCCACCTGGAAACAAAACGAGATTTCAATCCTATATTCCATAAACTGACTCGTGTAAGGGTTTTAAAGAGATGAATATGAGAGAATTCACCTGTACTCCGGTGCTCAGTGCACCACCAAAAAGGATCAAACTGGAATCAGGGACACCGGTGGAGTCTCTTATGAGCACTGCATTGACCTTTACTTTCTCTCCAAAGACTAGCCAAGGGTATGGAATCGTCGGGAATCTCGAATTAACAGAATTCTAAAAAAAATAAACAGTAAAAGATTCATTTAAATAAACGATGGCCGTAATAAGAGACTCAAACAATGGTCTTAGGAAATATTATGGAAGAAGCTCACCGCGTATAGTGATACTTGGCCATCATCCATTGTCTTGAACGACATGGAAGTCTCTCTGTGCTGTATAACGAAAAGGACAACACGGTAATTTCACTAAATTCTGTGACAGAAGCAAGGAGACATGGTTACTTCGACTTACCACAACAGATGCTATTCCGGGGAATAAGCCAGAGCAGATGACAGCACGAACCAGAGACTGATTGTGACTTAGCTTGTTGTTGAGAGCTGAATCATCGTGTACTAAGCCAGCTTCTTTCAGGATATAGTTGAACTGTTTCCTCAGAGAATGTATAGCCTGAAGCGTCTGAGCTGACAGAAAATTCCTCCAACAGTACTCATAAGCCGATCCTTCTCTTTCAGCATTTTTCCACCCTTCAAAGGCACGAACGAGTGCCATATGGTCACTGTAGTCTTTTGCTGAGAATCTCAACTTGGCTGATAAAGCTAACTAAAATAAAACAAGGAATCATCAGATAGATGTTCACTCAGTTTGCGAGATTTTAACCACAGATTTCTTCAGAACAATTATTTGCCAATTAATCAACCAATCAGTACATTCATGATAAGAAAAAACTCAAAAAGGAACTTTCATCCATGAAACTTTATACTTACGTCCTTTTTTTCTTGAGGTAGAAGGAAAGGATCTCTGACACTGAGTCCTGATACAATTGTCAGGATCGGATCAAAGCAGTGGAAGATGGCACCCATTATGAGCATTTTCCCCAGTTTAGGATCCACTGGAAGAATCGACAAGAGTTTTCCTAGTTGGAACAAATCACAAAAAAAAAGCAGGAACGTCAGCCATGCCAGATAAAATGGATCAGAAAAAGTTGAAACATGTTTTGGACAGGACTTAGAGCACAAACCAAGATCCGTCAGATTTTCCTTCTCATCCAGTGCTCCGATCATTTTCAGAAAGCCAATAGCATTTTGAACCTGTCATGATATTTACAGTTATATGAACTAATATCGATCCATAAGAACACACTGCAATTAGAATCATATCTTCTATGTGCAACGACTCTGAAAATCAATAAAAGTTGTCACTAGTAACAAGACATCTGGCGAGATCCACAAAAGGCATTTCTCTGTCACTTACGGTCAAAGGCTCTGGAGCCTGAAGTGCAGCTGACAAGAACTCTGCAATGCTTTCAACCTGAAGACTTTTAATTTGCAGGCAGAGAGAGTTTAACGGAGTTCTCAGAAGTTCAGGAAGTTGATACTCCGAAAAAGCTTCATACACGCATTTGGGATATAGGTGATAGCATTCTCCCGGAAGCAGACGACCAGCTCTACCCCTTCGCTGAAGACCAAACAGGGGAAATGTTGGGCATATCATATCAGTGAAAGCTTTAGAGCAATGAAAGAAAAATATATGTTTCTGAAATTATAATGATAGTGAATAATGATCATGCAATGGAAGCAATTGGAAGAGTAAATGATGTGAATGCAAGTGTAAGAACAATGAAACACAGAAGAAAGATTTATCTGGCTCATATATTTGTAGCTTAATGAATTCACCTGTCGAGCAGAAGCTTGAGATATCCATGAGGGTAGCAAACAAGGTGTATTGTTCAAAGCATCATAGGTGGTCTCTTTTGCCTTTCCACAGTCGACCACAAAAACTACATCGTTTATTGTAATACTAGCTTCTGCCATGTTTGTAGCAAGCACGATTTTGCGAATATTAGGAGGTGCTCGCTCGAAAATGAGTCTCTACAGAATCATAAAAGAAATATATAAAAGACAGGAATCATGAATCGGAGGGCTCAAAAAGCAGTTGTTCCTAGCGAAATCTAGGAAACAGTAAATCACCACTTAAATTTAAGGAAAAAAAATTGACGCATGAGGAGATAAATCTACCTGTTCAGCAGTTGCCATTGAACCATGGCACATAAGCAGCAAGACCCTATTGGGATCCCCGAGGAGAGGATGGGCTTTAATTTGGTCCCTCAGGGAGCTAATATCATCCCATCCTGTCAAAAATACTAACACAGCTCCTGGACGCTCTTTGCGGCATATGTGACAGAGAACGGCCTCAATAAGATTAAATCCTACGCAATCAGGCATCCAAGACGAGAGTGAATCACGAGTCCTAGAGCTATAGCTTTCAAAAGTTGACTTGCTAAGAGCTTCCTGCAAGTTATAAAAAAAAGATTGGTGAACACAGCATATGTGAGGTTTATGTTATTGTAAGGTTTGGTCTGCTCAGAAAACATACTTCATCAACAGAAACACAGGTTGGTAAAATTTGAGGCTAGAGGTCTTAATTCTAAAGAATTTCCATTTTACATAATAACAATTAGCCAAGTACCTCAACAAGCGAAGTGATCTGGTTTTTCCTTTTGCGTGGCATTAACTGCTTTTGCGTTTTCCAAGTCTTTTCTTGACCATAATCATCAACTTGATTGAAAGAGGTCAACTTATATCCCGTCATTTCCAGTACATCCTCCAAAAAATGTGCCTTCACTGGATGTGTGAATCCCTGAAAAAAAACCCGCAAGTTCAGGCTTCACAAGAAATAAATCAAATATGAAAAGCGTACAAAATATCCAGAGCGTCAAGACTAAGGTGAGGAAGAGGAGAAGTTGTTAACTGGAATGTGAATTGTAGGCGCTCCTCCAAAATAGTTAGAAAAGAGTTCAGCATTCAAAGTGGCACTCATAAGAACCAATCTCAAATCTGGACGCCGCGGAAGAAGCTCCTTTAACACTATTATCAAGAAATCTGTAATCATAGAAGCGAGAGACATAAACAACTGTGAGACTCAACTGACATAAACCTAAATATATATTCGATATATAGAGTTATGTACCTTCATTCATTCCCCTTTCGTGAATCTCATCAACAAAAACATGTGTTATGCCATTCAAATTGCGATCACTAAGCAGTCGTCTGAGAAGAATACCACTTGTACAAAACAGAAGCTGGGTATTCTTTCCTCTCATTCCTTCTAGCCGAACTTTAAACCCAACCTACCCAAAAATTATATGTTGCGTATGAAATCAAGAATAAACAAGCCTTTTGTAAAAAAAGACTTTTAGTATTGATCCGAGTAATGAAACAACCTTCAAGTTGGTGTTCATGTGAATGTTAAGTATATTGGCTTACCGTTTCACCAAGAGGTTCTCCTCTCTCAGCTGACACTCTCTCTGAAACTGCCATGGCAGATATCCTCCGAGGTTGTGTACAAATGATGTTGCAGAATGCTCCTCGACCAGACTCTATCTCCGATTCCAAAATGTACTGTGGCAGTTGAGTTGTCTTACCACATCCAGTCTCACCAGATACAACTATTACCTGCCATAATTGATGCAGACAGTAAGAGACGTACAACGAAAGCAAGTTTACATGCATTGTAGCAGCAATGCGAGGTTATCTTCTGTAGAACTTTACCTGATTCCGAGCAATAGCTTGAAGAAGCCTTTCTTTATCCTTGAATGATGGCAAAGATTTTCGGAATTCCAGCATTGTACGCCCCTCTGGTGATTCCTATTATTCAACCAAACAGCTACTGCTTTAGCCAAATGTATTTTAATGTAATGAGATATGAGAGCCTTGTGCCAAAAAAAAGAGAGAGATACGAGAGCCTTAGGTAAAGATGATTCAGTAATATACCTGCCAGGCTCTCTGCATATTGCGCATCCGCATACTCCTCCGCTGAAGTACCTTCTCCATAACAGAACCATCGAGAAATGCATCAGAGCTTTCATCAGGAAGTTCTTCAGTCTGCTTATGAGGTTGAGAATCAGCTTCACTTTCATTAGCCTTTCCTAAGTTTAGCTGCTGTCTATCAAGGTGTTCCTGGAGTAGTCCCTCTACCCTTCTCTGCAAACTCAAAGGAAGTACCACCTGCATAATGACATGCACTACAACTTCAGCAGATAAAAAAAACAAAATGAGCTTATATGGTTTTCGGTAAACAAAGGGAGGCACTTTTTACCTCCCGTTGTGGTCGCTTATCATCCAAATCTGGCCTGTAGTTGGGAAGAGGAACCTTGCTTGCAACAACCACTTTTCCATAAATCTCACTTTTCCAAAGAAACAAGGATTAGGTTAACACATTGTTCATGAAAAGAAATAGGCTATTGACCCAATAAACGCCTCCACACCTGTAGAGCCCCATTCTCTTGGCAAGGTTAGAGATCTGCTCATAATCCCTTCGATCTCTTTTATCTCTAGAAACAATCTCTCGTTCGCTATCATTAGCCAGCAGAATGCCTAACTTCCATTTCCATTCATCAACATTGGCCACAGAAGATGAAGCCTACAAAACCAGTTTATGCCTTGCATCAAATCATCACCCCTTATAAAACGAGAATAAAATTCAAGAGTGAAAAAAAAAGATTATTCAGAGAGGAATCAGAATCTCTAATTTGCGTTAGTCATTCATCCTAACAACCACTTAAAGTTCCCATTTTGAGAAACGTTTTATCATCTGAAGACTGAACATCAACAAGAAACAGAACATCAAACTTAAAATCTTAACTGTCTGAACCAAATGACTAAACATCTCGAACTTTGTCATTGATCCTAACAAAAACCTAAAAGTTCCAATTTTTAGAAACATTATCATCTGAGCACATAAGATCAATATCATAACATCGACAAGAAACAGAACATCAAACTTAAAATCTTAACTGTCTGAACCAAATATCTAAAAAGCTCGAACTTTTCAAGGCTAATTGATTTCATTAATCCAACAAAGTCACCAACTTGAAACAAAACAACGAACCTTATGTTCCTCGAATTCACACTCGTACTCATCATCAGAGAACTGTTCCGCAGTGTAGCCAATGAAACGACGACATATCGGGTAGGACAAACCCGTGCCAACAACATCACCACTCCGACTCGTAATCAGAGACGTAGAGATCGGAGCACCAGAGATATAAGACCTGCATAAAGATGGGTTTCCCAGTAGAGAGCGAGGAGGAAGCTTGGTGGCTTGCCACAGGAAGAGGCTTATTCGTTTTGTGAAACGCATTTTGGAAAGCGTAATGGACGATGAGGCATGGTTCTCAACCTCCCCGTTTTCAGGCAAAGGAGGTTACTTTCTGCTTCGCTCAGTTCTCAACTCAAATGGGTTTCTCTCTCAGACAGGATTGGTGAGACAACGAACGGGTCTCTGTGACTTCGGATCTAACTTCTAAGGGTTTAGGGTTTATGAATTTCATTTGTTCAGGCTTATTTATTTTATTATTCTTGTTTTAAGAAAAAAAAATATGTATTATTAATCAAACTATTGGTTATAGCTTTAGGAATGATTTAAATTTGTGACTAATCAAAAATAGTATGAGTAAATCAAATAAAATTATTGAATAAATACGTACTAAATGGATTATAGGTAGAGGAACTCAAACTCACATGTGGATTGATAACTGGCTTCCCACTAACTCTCCCAGAACTCCGAAAGAGCTACAAAAATGCATAGAAAAGAATGCTAAAGTTTCTGATTTTATCAATCCAGAAACAAATTGGTGGGATATTAACAAATTAAACTCCTTTGTAGACCAAGAAGATATCGACATCATCAAAACCATAAGACTACCAGTCACAGACGTCAAGGACTCTATTAGCTGGGCACATACAAAGGATGGCCAATACTCCACCAAATCAGGTTATAAACTTCTTCGTTCTCTTGCAAATCAAAACTCTCCATCAAATAGCAGCCAAAATAATAGCCTACTGTTGGAAGTGTGTAAGAAAATTTGGAAATTAAACACCCCACCTAAAATTAAACATTTCTGGTGGAGAGTGGCTCATGATGCAATTCCCACTGCAGAAAACTTGCGGAGAAGGAATTTAAGGGTTGATAGTACCTGCCAACTCTGTGGAGAACAAATGGAAACAACAAATCATTTGATTTTCCAGTGCAGCTTAAGCAAGGAAACTTGGAGCATGACATCGTCAGTAGAAATGTCAGGTGAAAACTTATCAAGCAACTCTCTTCTAGAAAACGTAAGCTACATGCTTACCCTCAAAAACAACCAAAGAGAGGATGTAAGTATTTTCCCTTTCATAGGTTGGAGGATCTGGAAAATGAGAAATGATTTAATTTTTAATGGAAAAAGAAAGGCTATACCAGATATAATCAACCATGCTTTGTTAGATTATAATGTCTGGAAAAAAGCCTTACACGCAGAAGAGTTGCAAGAAGAATCACCAAGAAGCACTTTGAGAGTGAATAAGGAAAGACATAACAGCATGGAAGAAATACTAAGTGAAGCTAACACTTTATGCTGTTTTGTAGATGGATCATGGACATCCCAAAAAGAAAAAGCTGGAATCGGTTGGATCCTATTCAGCAGAGAAGGCACCACCATCATGGAAGGTAAAGCAGCAATAGAGCCAATCAACTCTCCCTTAGAAACAGAGGCTGAAGCATTGAGAATGGCAATAATAGAGATACGCAAGCTTGGTTACCATTCAGTAACTTTTTATGGAGATTCATCAGAACTCTATGACACTCTCTCTGAAGTACTGAATCAAGGATACAAGATCAACTGTCAAAGAAATGGATGCCCATCATACATTGAAGATATTGTAAACCTATCAAGAAGTGGTGGTTTCCAGTTTCACTTTCAAAAAGTTAAAAGGACTTGTAATATTATATCTGATAAATTAGCTAAAGAAGGTAGGATTTCAAACTCTAGCTACGTTGTAACCTGGAAAAACAATGTATAATTCTCCTTATGTTTAATATAAAAAATAGACGACAAAAAAAAAGAATAAATACGTACTATATTCATTGATTTTAGTTGTAATTAATATTGCAGAAATTAGTATTTTCATAATGACTTTTCAATTATCATACCGCTATCAAATTTCTTAAAAATCATGTGGAAGCATATTTAAATTTAAACCATAAGTATTGTATATTTTTGGATAATATCAAAATGAAAGAGAGAAACTCTTTCCATCATTCAATTATAGATTCCCACCAAATTTTAAAAGTTCTTTACATTGTTATTGTCCTAATATCTACGTGAATCTCTAGCATCGTTTTTGTGCTAATGTATGTATATATCATAAACATGGCATCACCAAACTTTATTAAATTTCAGAATAAATCACATTTACAAAGTATAATATTCACACTTCTTCTTTAAGAGCATATCATTCTGGTTTGGTAGAAGATGATGAGCAAAATGTATAAGAAACGTAAGCTCCGAGGGCAAAGATAACAAGAGCAGACACTCCTACATTCACCATCATCTTCTTCTCTTCACTTGTTATAACTTTTCCTCTTATTTTCTCCATTATCCCTTTCCTTGTTTTCTTTTCTTTCATCACCAAGTAACTTAGTTTTTCTTCTGCTGATTTCACTGCTTTGCTTGCTCCTCCAGGCACAGGTTTGGTGGTCCTAGAACCAGGACCACCAACAGCTTCATCCATGGACTTCTTATCCTGGATCTTCTTCTCTAGTGCAGCTTCTTCCAACAGTTTCTCTTTTGCTTTAGCTTCTTCTTGGAGCCTCCTTGCCTCTGCCTTCTCTTTTGCTATAGCTTGTTCTTGAAGCCTCCTCGCCTCAGCCATCTCTCTTGCTTTAGCTTGTTCTTGAAGCCTCCTCGCCTCAGCCATCTCTCTTGCTTTAGCTTGTTGTTGAAGCCTCCTTGCCTCAGCCTTCTCCTTCTCTATAGCTGCTTCTTGAAGCCTCTTTGCATCGGCCTTCTCTTTCGCTATAGCTTCTACTTGGAGCCTCCTCGCCTCAGCAATCTCTTTTGCTTTAGCTTCTTCTTGAAGCCTCTTTGCCTCGGCCTTCTCTTTTGCTATAGCTGCTTCTTGGAGCCTCCTTGCCTCAGCCATCTGTTTTGCTTTAGCTTCTTCTTGCAGCCTCCTTGCCTCTGCCCTCTCTTTTGCTATAGCTGCTTCTTGAAGCCTCTTTGCCTCATCCATTTCTTTTGCTTTAGCTTCTTCTTTGAGCTTCCTCGCCTCAGCCATCTCTTTTGCTTTAGCTTCTTCTTGCAGCTTCCTAAGTATTGCCTCTTTCTCTTCCAAAAGCTTCTTCTTCTGCTTCTCAGCCTCTACTTCCTTCTCTTTCCTTCTAGATTCTTCCAACAACCTCTTCTCCTCCTCTAACTTCCCTGTCCTCTCCTTAGGCATGGTGATTGTTAAGGTGTTGTTACCAAAGCTCCCACGAAGCTTATCTACAAGACAATTCTGTGGAACAGTGAACACTTCGTTGAAACGGCTCCATCTCCGACCAGTCAGGCGACGTTCTCCCGTGACTCTAATCAATTTCGAGGCGTGCACATACATTACATTTATTTGCTCCTTTGTAAAACCTTTTTAAGAAAAAACAGTTCACATCAGAACCAGACCACCACAACTAGTCGAATATATATATGTATATACGAACCTGGAAGCTCAATGGTGAGAAGAGTGGCTTCAGGTTGATCTTTCCAATCAGATTTGGGGACAAAATCCTCATACTGAACCCCCAAGCCTGTTCCTCTCGGTTGCTGTCTTGCTGCCATTAATCAACTTTCTGAACTGGTTGTTTTTGTCTGAGCTTTGAGAAGTATATCCATTAGGGTTATTGCTCTGCATATAAATAAGACAATCTTTGCAGTGCTTAGCCATATTTACCTAGTTTTGAGGCTATGTCTTCATCCATAATCTCTTCCTTCGTCTCAGGTCACCATCCTATGTCTATCCTCTTACAAAAGAAAGCATAATATGTTGCTTTCTTTACAAGTTTATACCTTGTGTTCCCCAATGACGTCAACGTTCAAAATAAAGAATGTGTGGTTGGTTATAAAGCAGAGAATTGTCTTGACTCTTGAGTTTAAATAAAAGAACTTTCCAATGTAAGACATCCAAGAATGTTCCAGGTTGCAATAATACACACATAACATGACACATTGATTGATTGGTATGACTAAGAAGTTAAGCATGGTTGGAGAAATGGAAACAATGCATTAGGACGAGCAACAAATGATGAGACACAAAACCAAACAAAAGACTTTAGGCGTAAATGATCATAGACTGCTCTAGACTCCTCCTCCTCCTCTTCCTAGTTGTTTCTTCCTTAACTTGTTCTGTTTTTGCAACATGAGAACTGGAACGTGAAACAGGAGTGGAGCGTAAAACAGGAGGAGGAGGAGGAGTTGTAAGAATGGAGTGTGTAGTGTTCTTGTTCGCTTCAGACTTTCGGTAGGAATATCAACTTTCTTGACATTCTTATTCTTATCAGATTACTAAGAGAAGAAGTATATTATCCCTTACTTTCAGAGCTTCATGGTCTTTTAACCATTGTACTATAGTTATGGAGAGATGGATTCCTTATGAACTACTACTATAAGGTGGAGAAACTAGCATCAGCTATAGGTGTAGTGGATGATATTGCTAAGCAGAGTATGTCATGGTTTTGTCTTGAGAAATTCAATTACATGACAGAACTTAACTTTCTTGTTTATACATATCCAAGAGAATGTTTGAGGTTGCAACAACACCACATAAGATAATGACACGTTTCAGGATCTCTTTAGCTGAGGCTACATGAACAAACCTACTCTGTGAATGATCTTCTACTTCAATCTTTTGTAGCTTTTCATCTTCTAAAAACTTGGCTTAAGCTGTAGACAGAAACTTAGCAAAATATATCAGATTCTAACCAATTTCTCTGGAGAAATCGAAACGGAAGTTGAACTGGTGAATGATAGAGCATACCTTGGGAAGAGAAATAGACAAAGGACTGTGATTAAGCATGCCTGTGTGCTAGCAGCAGAAGCTGACGTTGACCTGTTTGCAACCAAAAATTAGTTGTTAAAGGATCCTAACCTTTTGTCTGAGAGAATAATGCAAGGCATGAAACATGAAGCTGTGTAGAGGATTTTTACCTAGCGACAATGCTCGCAACAGACTCAGTTTCAAGACCAAACCCATAAGCAAAAAGCGGGTCATAATGAGAATCTCCATAGCTCATTGGCAACTGCTCTGTGTTTCTGAACCATGTAACAGGAAGTTTTCCACTGAAACCATTCTCCCCAAAGAGAGCATCAGTGATTCCTTGGCCTTCTGTTCCTGGTAGCCACGCTGCAACCAACGCCTCGATCGAGGCAACGTAAGGTTCCATCACAAGTGGTCTGCCTGAAACAACTACAACCACACATTTGACAGACTGACAAGTGGAAGTAACGATGGCTGGACCAGGGTCCATCATAGTTAGCTTGTCGTTATCTCCAGCTGTCTCTGCATATGGAGGTTCACCAACAGCAATGATTGCATAAGAGAAGTTGTTCGACTTGATGAACTCAGCATCTGGATTATCTAGGAAGACAACTTCAGTGCTTTGATCAACAGCTGATTTTATAGCTCCAAGAATCGTAGTTCCTGAAACAATCACCAGCTAAGTTTTTGCATCATTGCTCAACATGATAAGAGCTGCACACAAGTTACCTCTCGTGTTCTTGTTGCCGCTCAGTCCTTGCCAAGTTATGGTCCAACCACCACATTGATAACCTAAATTATCAGCATGAGTGCCAGTGACTAGGATCTTTGAAGTCTTCCTGGGAAGTGGGAGCATAGGATTGGTTTTGTTCCCGTTTTTCAGCAGCACAAGGGATTTCCTAACAGCCTCCCTTGCCAAGTCTCTGTGTGCCTAATATATAATTTGAGAAGATTGCATCAGAGATTTGTAATACTTGCAACATAGTCTAGCTCAGGGAATACTAAAGCAGCTAGTGACCTGGCTTCCTAGTTCATTGGAAAAGCTGTAATCAGCCAAAGGGTTTTCAAAAAGACCCATGGTGAACTTGACAAGAAGGATTCTGCTGACAGCATCATCAATCCGGTTGATAGGAATTACTTTGTTCTTCACCAAGGACAAAAGATCATCAATGAATTCATTGAAGTTAAAAGGGACCATGACCTGCATATTATTTCAGATATGAGTAGAAATTTCTTATTATCAATGCACGAATGTCTGTGAAGTTTGAAACACAAGACCATGTCAATGCCAGCCTGAATTGCAGCTTGGACAGAAGCTGTGTAGTTCGAATGCGGTGGTGATGAAATCTTATCAACGCCTTGCCAATCCGAAATAACAAAACCCTGCACATACCATAGACAAGATAAGTTGGAATTTGCTCTCAAAATCAACTCTTTGATCTAAGAACTCACACATGCTCTAGCAAAGGGTCTCTTCAAGACAACAAAGTACTGCAAGAACACAAAGCAGACCTTAAACCTAAGGGTACCCTTCAGATACCCTGTAATGAGCTCAGTATTTGCATGCATCTTCTCACCATTCAAGCTCGAATAAGAAACCATCACTGTGGAAACGCCTTTGTAAATTGCATCAGCATAAGCAGGCATATGAATGCTAAGAAGACCGTGTAAATCAGTCACAGTGTTGTTCTCATTTACTCCTCTGGTTGTCCCACCATCTCCCACATAATGCTTGGCACACGCTGCAACTTTATCCCTACCAAAATGAAAATGAATTGAAAGAATGAACATTACTTTTGTAAGGCTCATATCATTCACAGGTTAAAAGCCTTACCTTCCACCAACGAATGGAACTCCCTGCCTATAGTTGGAAGGAGGCTCTCCTTGTAAACCAAGTATGATATCTGTCATGTCTTCCACGACTTTGTGATCCTCGCTGTAGCTCTCATAACACCTACCCCATCTAGGATCTCTACAAACCTACAGCAAGCAAGTAAGAAACAACTTTCTAATATCTCCAAAGTACCAATGATCTGCAAAGAGTTAGGCATAGAAACATAGAAAATTTACTGCAATGCAAGGAGCAAAGGTGTATGGAATCCCAGTGGCTCTGACTTCGACTGCAGTTGCTGCTCCAATCCTCTTAACCAGGTCAGGATCCCTGTGAAAACTCAAATCTATCAGCAGGAGAAATATAGACAGCGTTCACAAGAAACGGGAAACATGGAGAATCAAATAAACGTGGTAACTAATACTTGCCTGGTCGCTCCAAGACCAACATTGTGAGGGAAGATGGTAGCGTTATAGACATTGTTATGCCCGTGAACGGCATCAATACCGTATATCATAGGAATGCCCAAACGACTAACAAGAGCTCCCTTCTGATACTCATTTATCATATCTACCCAATTCTGAGCAGTTGCCTCAGGGAGAGGAGAACTCCCACCACCACTCAATACACTGCCTGCACCGAACAAAAAGGACGTCTTCTGTTTTCAAGCTTCACACTTTGCAGACACGTAATACCAAGTAAAAATGAATGAAACCCTTAACTAGCCTACAAACTCTAGACAATAACAGTTGGACCGACCACATTTTTCAAAGAAACCTTCCAAGATCCCCAAAATAAGAGAAGTTCAATATGCAAGCAAGCTAAAGTGTTGAGGAGAAGAACATAAGATATGATGAACCAACTAAATTATCAAATCAAGTTATCAGATTTCTATAAAAAAAAAGTTTCAAGAAATATGGTTTTCTGCATACCTATGAAGTAATCCCGCATTACGTTAACAGTGGCAACACTTCTATCAATCTGAACCATCTGACCAATCTTCTCTTCCAAAGTCATTCTACCCAACAAATCCACAACTCGATCTGACACCTTCTGCCTGGGGTCCTTGTACAGCACATACTCTCCATCCCCATTACAAACCCACACACAACACATCCATAGAAGAATCCCTACGATCCTTACCGGAACTTTGCTCATCTTTCTAGGAAAGCAAAAAACAAACAAAAACAAAACTCAAGATAAGAAAAGAGTAAGAGTTCTAGTTTTCTTAGCTTCTCAGCAGCCAAACAGGAAACTAAAAAGGCAACACTTTCCATCACTGACAAGAGAAAGAGAAAAAGTAAACATCTTTACACAAAGAAACAACTTTTCTAGATTCACTGCTCGAGTTTCAACAAAGATGAACAAACCCACGAGTAAAGGTATCTTTCCTCATTTACTTCCTCATACAAGATTCAAGCTAACCAAAAAAAGGCTAAGAGCTGATGGATACATGGAAGTATACATTGGGGTATATAAAACGCAAGATCCCACAGTAGAATGAAGAACTTACTGGTGCAGAATACACAGCAGCACCAGAAAAATATCTGCAATCTTTTTTTCAAATTTATAAAGTGAATATAAAAGTAGTTAACAAATGCTTTCGAAGCAGATTGAGAGTATATAAAAAAAAAAATGAGTAGTGAGAGAGAGGAACATTGAAACGTGGGTTGGCTCACGTTTTTCCAGAACAACAGCAGTACTTGACGAGACTGCGAAACCACAGAACAAAGCGACGTCGTTTCTTTATCAAAGTGTCTTCCTTTTTCCAGAAAAGTCCACTTTTTCATCACCTAAAGTATAAAAACTCGACCTTTATAACAACACTCTGTAGACACGTGTCACTGTGTCAGTCGACAGGAGAATCAGATTCCTCTAAAGACTCACGCAAAACCGAAGATACTTGGCCTCGCCGCCGCAACATAGAAGGCATTTGGGTATGTTTGAGGTTAAGGGTTTGATTGTTGAATCTGAAAGGTGTCAACTTTGATTCTCCTACTCGAATCTTGATTGGCTTCAGCAATGGCGTCGTTCTGGAAGATAGCTTATCAACAAGCAATGAAAAGCAGTGTCTTTGTAGCTAAAGTCTACTCCTTTCTCCATGTAACCACAAACTATCTCGCCTTCCCTGCTTATGTCAGTCTCTCTGACCCTTCCTTACCTTTATCTAATAATCAACCATAAGAGATTGTCTCAGTTTGTCCTCTTATTGAGCAGGCTTTTGGTCCGAGCATGATCCCAACGCTTCATCCTTCTGGGAATGTCGTATTGGCTGAACGAATCTCCAAACTGAGTCGTGGAGATGTCATTGTTTTGCAATCTCCGGAAGATCCTAATAAGCTTCCTATTAAGAGAGTGGTTGGACTTGAGGGAGATTGTGTTAGCTTTGTGGTTCATCCGGATGAATCAAGAAGAACCATCGTGGTATATCAAAACCTTCTTATTTTGAACAGATTAGTTTACATTGTCTGAAAATTGGATTTGTCGTAGTTGTAAACCTTTCACATTACAAGCTTTGTACTTTATGAAACTTTAGCATTGATAGTAAATGCTTTTAGTTTCTGTCTTGACATTGGCAATAAACATGTTGTTTACGGCAATTTGATATGTTTAGGTTCCTAAAGGGCATGTATGGGTGGAAGGTGACTATACTCAGAACTCGAGAGACTCGAGAATCTTTGGTCCTTTACCTTATGGTCTTATCCAAGGCCGACTGCTTTGGAGGGTATGTATCTTAGATCAAAAACTGTGTTAATTTCTTTTTATTTTTTTTATTTTGGCAATCAATCTGGTTTTTAATTATGGTATCAAATGATGTGTAGGTTTGGCCATTTCAAGATTTTGGACCCATTGGACCAACCACAACTTGAGTTATATGGTTTGGCTCTGGAGTTAGCTTGGTTGGTCCTTTTGATTAGATGTTAACTGTTTGGTGGCCAATCTATGTTACCAACTATCATTCTCGGAGAATTGGTTGGACTTTAAGGTAGGTAGGTACATTTGCTAGTAGTTAGCACACACTTAACAATAGTTCAAACACTAACTTTCAGTTTTGTGTCCTTATCTCTTCCTCTCAATTATCACTATAAATAAGATTACAAGTGCATGTCTATATTTCAATATCACAAAATAAAAAGAAAGAAACTAAAAGCGACGGCCATGTCAAGAAAAAACGAGGATCTAGAGTCACACGACTCATACCTCATGAACGAAATCAAAAAGATTGAGAAGGAACAAGAACATATGTGGAAGGTAATTAAGGAGTTGCAGATGGATTATCTCATGTTACAACTCCAGAATGGTCGTAGCCTTGATGACCTTTCTCAAACCGAGAGTGATAGTTTAAAAGCATATGCAAGTGATGAGGTTACAGGTTTGGAAACACTGTTTGGTATGCAACATCTGTATCCAAGTGTCATCAATGAGCCAGTTCTTGGAGATGATATTCCAAAGGCTTCAGATGTTGCACCTGAAGGGGGGCCTTCTCTCCGCCCAAAGGGAAAGGGAAAGATGGAACCATCTGATGACGATGATGATGAGATAAAGACCTATGAAAGAGGAGAGAGCAGCAAGTCTGGTGGTGTGGACGATGATGCCTAATAATGAAGCAGCTAGCCGACAAATAAATAAAATTAATATGTGTGTCTTGAAATAAAGTTTGTTGTTATTGTGTCTTTGCATGCATGCTCATTTCATATATCTAATCTAAGTTGCTTCGGTCATATGTTCTTGTTTGTGTCTTAAACTTTGTTTCTGCATATGTTAAACCTAAAATAATGCAATGTTTTTCCCTTTGCAATTTGAAGAGCTATCTCGTGTTTTTGACACACTGCAGTCTGCAGACTGTTTGAGAATAAGCTAATATTTAGATTAATTAAGACAAGATGAACAAAGATAATTAAGACAAATCGCAGCGCAAAACATGACGGCTATAGATAATAAAAAGACACAAAGAAAAAGACTATACACGTTTGCAGGCTGTTAATCTAACAAGTTCAGCCAACTTGAAATCTCCAAGCAGTGAGGTGTGTGTCAAAAATGTTCTCATAGACCAAATCATTTGTTAACTTTGTGTTGCTAAATGGTCATATGCTCTTTGTTTCAGTTTCTGCAAGTCCATAACCAGTTCTACTGTGCAATACCTGAGGTATCAGTCTTTTTTGACATCAGTCTGCAGATCATATATGATCTGCCTCTGGCTTTAACGTGGGCACCTTGTGCTAGGCAAGGTATAGGTGGATCCCGACATTACGATGAGAACTTCTCAGAATGTGTTTCAACTATAGATTCTGCATGCTTTGTACTCAACCAACAGAGTCATAACTTCCAAGAGGCATGCTCTCACCATCTGCTTCAAGGGGAAGGCATTGCGGGAAAAGCATTCAAACCGACCAAAGCGCGACAAGAAATGCTCAAGTCACTGTCTGTGACACTGCAGCAGGATTTCAGGAGCTTGAATCTTGTCATTGATAAAGAGCTAGAGCTTGAAGTGGTGTTTCCTGTTAGAGAGGAACTGTTTTTCTCAGAGAATCCACTTGTTGATGCAGAGACAGGAGAGAATCTGAAACCTTTGCCTTTGGAAGAGATCTCTCAAGAAGATTCCTCATGGATCTCACACATGATAAATGCTAACTAGAAGGGTAAAAGCGTGTCTCTTTCATGGGGGTACCAGAAAGAAGAGCCAAAAGAAGAGTTCATGTTCACATCTGGCTGGGACAACAATCAGATTGGTCCTGGTCACAGTAGCTTTCTTTCAGATGCTGAGCAGTTTCATAAGGCTTCAAACTCAGGACTTAGACTTGACATTGATCCGAGTTTTGATTCATCTTCCTTTGGTGTGGACAACTATTGTTGGGAAGTAGAAGGCCAGGTGAAAAGAGAAGAACAAAGACAGTTGGTTTAAAAGTTCTTAGACAATACTTTGCAGGAAGCCTCAAAGATGCAGCCAAGAGCATTGGTGATAAGAAAACTTCTTGTTATTAATCATGTCTTAGTTATCAGTATAGATATTCACAAGTTTTGTTCATTCTTATGTTTGCAGTTTGTCCAACCACCTTGAAGAGAATATGCAGACAACATGGGATAACAAGATGGCCTTCAAGGAAGATCAAGAAAGTGGGGCACTCTTTAAAGAAACTCCAAATTGTGATAGATTCTATTCAAGGTGTTCAAGCTTAAGCCACAAACAAGTTAATGCATAGACGTTTTGAAGTATGTAAGCTGTTGTGATACAAGTTCTATGAGCTTGACTAACTTTCATTTGTGTGATTAGTCTGCGTTGTTGCTGCTGCTTTGTTTGTGAAAGGTTAAGGCTTAGTAATGAACAAACATGTATGTGTGTCACAAGTGATCTATGTATATTTTGACTCCGTGTATTAAACTACAGAAAAGAGGTTAATGACTCAGTGAATGACTCTTTAAAAGTTAGGTGAATATTAACACCTAAGCACAGTGTGGTAAACAGGTAAGTAATGTGTTTAACAGTTTGGTGGCCAATCTTTGTTACCAACTATCATTCTCGGAGAATTGGTTGGACTTTTAAGGTAGGTACATTTGATACTAGTTAACACACGCTTTAACAGTAGTTCAAACACTAACAACTCAGAAACTTTCAGTTTTGTGTCCTTATCACATCCTCTCAACTCTCTCTATAAATAAGATTACAAGCAAGTGTGTCTATTATATTTCAACATCACAAAATAATAAAAAGAAAGAAACTAAAAGTGACGGCCATGGCAAGAATAAGTGAGGCATACGAGTCATTCCTCAAGAACGAACTCCAAAGGATTGAGAAGGAACTAGATAGTATGAGGAAGGTAGTTAAGGATTGGGAGATGGAGCATCTCTCGATCAAAATCGAGCTTGGTCGTCGTAGCCTTGAAGACCTTTCTCAAACCGAGAGTGATGATTTAGATGCATATGCAAGTAAGATTAAAAATTATAATAAACTGTCTGGTATGCAACATCCATGTCTAAGTGTCATCAACGAGCCAATTCTTGGGGATGGTATTCCAAAGGCTTCAGATGTTGCACCTGGAGGTGGAGGGGGGCCTTCTTTCCCCCCAATGGGAAGGGGAAACATGAAACCATCTGATGATGAGATGGTGACCTATGAAGCAGGAGAGAGCAGCAAGTCTGGTGGTGTGGACGATGATGTTTAATGATGAAGCAGCTAGCCGTCGAATAAATAAAATTAATATGTGTGTCTTCAAATAAAAGTTTGTTGTTGTTGTTGTGTCTTTGCATGCATGTTCAATTTCATATTTATAGTTTTTGTTGCTTTGGTCATGTTTCTTGTTTGTGTCTTAAACTTCGTGTCTTTGTTTGCATATGTTAATCTAAAATAATGCAATGTTTTTTCCTTTGCAATTTGAAGAGCTCATCTCGTATTTTAACACTATGCAAACTGTTTGAGAATAAGATTAATTAAGACAAATCTTAATTAAGACAAGATGAACAAAGATAATTAAGCGCAAAACATGGCGGCGATAGATAATAAATAGACACGAAAGATAAGAGACTAAAACGCGTTTTAAGAAGACTAGTTCAACCTTCTTCTTCAGCGTCTTCTCTCACTCTCCTATTAGTTAAATTAAACATTGTCTCTACGGTTTATGCAACTGTAGTGCTATTAAACTATCCTTCTTCTGTTCTCTATCCCCACCCAGATCTCTCTCTTTGTCTGGAGGTGATTTCTACTCTCTGGGTTTGGTTCATTTCATCCTTCTCTTATCTAACTTCGTTTCAAGTCACAAACTTTTCATTACCCTTTTGATTATCTCTTAGTGTTTGCTTGTTTCCGGTTTTAATCTTCTGGTAATAGGGTTTATCAGCTCATCCGTGTAGAAATCTGAAAGCTTTGGACTTGATGATACTTGAACCCCTTCGAGGTGTGTCTTAGCCCTTAGGCATAGAAAGGGTTTGACTTTTCATGACATTAGTAATGAGATTAGATTGTTTTGAGCGTTTTGTCATCAGATCTTGATTCTGGAGATTGAGATTAAGACAAAAGTGTTTACTTTAGTGGTGTTGGATGGGTAATACTTGTGTTGGACCAAGCAGAAATGGTTTCCTGCAATCCGTTTCTGCTGCAATGTGGCGGCCTCGAGATGCAGATGATTCTGTTTCTCAGAGTAATGGTGATACTGCAAGTGAAGCTGTTTCAGGAGAGCTTCGTTCTCCATCTTCATCTGATCAAGTCCTGAATAAACCTCCTGAACAGCTCACTATGCCAAAGCCAGGGGAGACTAATATCGAGACAAAGGCCAAATCTGATGTTGAGATTCAGCCTGAAAGCAAACTTGAAACGCAAGAGGAGACAAAACCAGAGACCATACCGGAGACCAAGTCAGAGACAAAGGTGGAGGCAAAAGCTGATACTCCAGCTAAGCCTAAGAAGCCTAAAAACATGAAGAGAGTGACCAGTGCTGGCCTTAGGACTGAGTCAGTGTTGCAGAGGAAAACAGAAAACTTTAAGGAGTTCTATTCCCTGGGAAGGAAACTTGGACAAGGGCAATTTGGGACGACTTTTCTATGTGTGGAGAAGGCTACAGGGAAGGAGTTTGCCTGCAAGTCCATTGCCAAGAGAAAGCTATTGGCTGATGAGGACGTGGAAGATGTAAGAAGGGAGATTCAGATAATGCATCACTTGGCTGGTCACCCAAATGTCATATCTATTAAAGGAGCTTATGAGGATGTTGTGGCGGTGCACCTTGTGATGGAGTGTTGTGCAGGTGGCGAGCTTTTTGATAGAATAATTCAACGTGGTCACTACACAGAGAGGAAAGCTGCTGAGCTCACTAGAACTATAGTTGGTGTGGTGGAGGCTTGTCACTCTCTTGGTGTTATGCATCGTGACCTAAAGCCGGAGAATTTTCTGTTTGTCAGTAAACACGAAGATTCCCTCTTGAAGACGATTGATTTTGGACTATCTATGTTCTTCAAGCCAGGTTTGGATTCATTGTTACTAATAAGATTTGGGCTTTTTAACTTGAAAATCAGTCAATGATTTTGGAATTATCTTCTTTCTTTGCAGACGATGTTTTTACAGATGTTGTTGGTAGTCCCTATTATGTAGCTCCTGAAGTTCTTAGAAAGCAGTATGGTCCTGAAGCTGATGTGTGGAGTGCTGGAGTGATTGTGTAGATTTTGTTAAGTGGAGTTCCTCCATTCTGGGCTGGTAAGAAGTGTTATATATATAATGAATAAGATAATCTGTCACTTGTCGTCTTAACTAGGCTTTGAATAGAATATTTGTTTCTTTGAACATTCAGAGTCAGAACAAGGTATCTTCGAGCAGGTCCTCCACGGTGATCTTGACTTTTCGTCTGATCCATGGCCGAGCATATCTGAAAGTGCAAAAGACTTGGTGAGGAAAATGCTTGTAAGGGATCCCAAGAAAAGACTAACTGCACACCAAGTATTATGTAAGTTATTTCAATCTGAAAACCTTTCTGTTCATTCTATAGAGCATAGATTTCACTGGTCTACAAATTAAACTCACTGCCTTTATTATAGTACATTCTTGCTACTGTTCTGTTTCTCATGATGTTTTTGCTTGTGAACAGGTCATCCATGGGTACAAGTGGACGGTGTGGCTCCTGACAAACCTCTGGACTCTGCTGTTCTGAGCCGTATGAAGCAATTTTCTGCGATGAACAAGTTCAAGAAGATGGCTCTTAGAGTAAGTGGATTCTCTTCTTCTTGTTATGTGGAAAGAAAGAGACAATGCAGATTAAGTTTACCTCTTTTTCTTATGCCTTTGTTGTAGGTGATTGCTGAGAGCTTATCTGAAGAAGAAATAGCAGGCTTGAAAGAAATGTTTAATATTATAGATGCCGACCAAAGCGGTCAGATAACTTTCGAAGAACTCAAGGCAGGACTAAAACGAGTAGGTGCTAATCTCAAAGAGTCAGAGATTCTCGACTTGATGCAAGCTGTAAGTTATAACCTCCTTGACATAGTTTTGTGTTTTTGCTTGGATTTTGTAATTCATCTGATATGTATGTCTGTCAATTTTTGATGTAAAAACTCAGGCTGATGTGGACAACAGTGGAACAATAGATTACAAAGAGTTCATAGCGGCAACATTGCATCTAAACAAAATAGAGAGAGAGGACCATTTGTTTGCAGCTTTTACCAAGACGAGTCGGTTCCTGCAAAAAAAGAAAGAAAAAGACATTGATTTTACTCAACAGGGCCAAAGCTTTCAATAATTTTCTAACTCAGATGAACACAACATCAACATAGAACATGAGTGACACAGACATGAGGATTAAAACGTTACCTCATCATTTTTCTCTGCTTCTTTCCTTGTCCTGTCAGGAACAAGGCCCAAAGAAGAACGAATTCTCGTAAAGACTGAAGTGGAACGAGAAAGAACTGCATGGTCCGACGATGAAGGAGCATTTATCTCAGCGTGGATGCTGCTTGTCCTCCTGTCAACAAAGCCTGAAGAAGAACGAGAAAGAACTGAATGGTCCGACGATGAAGGAGCATTTATCTCAGCGTGGATGCTGCTTGTCCTCCTGTCAACAAAGCCTGAAGAAGAACTCGTTCCCGTACCAAGACGAGTCGGTTCCTGCAAAAAAAGAAAGAAAAAGACATTGATTTTACTCAACAGGGCCAAAGCTTTCAATAATTTTCTAACTCAGATGAACACAACATCAACATAGAACATGAGTGACACAGACATGAGGATTAAAACGTTACCTCATCATTTTTCTCTGCTTCTTTCCTTGTCCTGTCAGGAACAAGGCCCAAAGAAGAACGAATTCTCGTAAAGACTGAAGTGGAACGAGAAAGAACTGCATGGTCCGACGATGAAGGAGCATTTATCTCAGCGTGGATGCTGCTTGTCCTCCTGTCAACAAAGCCTGAAGAAGAACGAGAAAGAACTGCATGGTCCGACGATGAAGGAGCATTTATCTCAGCGTGGATGCTGCTTGTCCTCCTGTCAACAAAGCCTGAAGAAGAACTCGTTCCCGTACCAAGACGAGTCGGTTCCTGCAAAAAAAGAAAGAAAAAGACATTGATTTTACTCAACAGGGCCAAAGCTTTCAATAATTTTCTAACTCAGATGAACACAACATCAACATAGAACATGAGTGACACAGACATGAGGATTAAAACGTTACCTCATCATTTTTCTCTGCTTCTTTCCTTGTCCTGTCAGGAACAAGGCCCAAAGAAGAACGAATTCTCGTAAAGACTGAAGTGGAACGAGAAAGAACTGCATGGTCCGACGATGAAGGAGCATTTATCTCAGCGTGGATGCTGCTTGTCCTCCTGTCAACAAAGCCTGAAGAAGAACTCGTTCCTGCAAGAACCTGCAAAAAAAAAAAAGACATTGATTTTACTCAACAGGGCCAAAGCTTTCAATGATTTTCTAACTCAGATGAACACAACATCAACATAGAACATGAGTGACACAGACATGAGGATTAAAGCTTTATTTTACTCATCATCATCATCAAGTTAAGTCTAACCCAGTTACCTCATTTACATCTAGCCTCAAAGAAGAATTGATATCCTCAGGGACTGAAGTGGAAGGAGAAAGAACTGCATGGTCCGACGATGAAGGAGCATTTATCTCTGCGTGGATGCTGCTTGTCCTTCTGTCAACAAAGCCGGAGGAAGAACTCGTTCCCGTACCAAGACAAGTCGGTTCCTGCAAAAAAAGAAAGACATTGATTTTACTCAACAGGGTCAAAGCTTTCAATGTTTTTCTAACCAGATAAACACAACATCAACATAGAAGATAGATGAGTGACACAGACATGAGGATTAAAACGTTACCGCATCATTTTTCTCTGCTTCTTTCCTTGTCCTGTCAGGAACAAGGCCCAAAGAAGAACGAATTCTCGTAAAGAGAGAAGGAGAACTCGGTTCCTGCAAAATCAAATCTAGCATTAAGTCTAACCAAAACCAAATAAAGGTAGAAACTTGGAACCAAATAAAAAGAAATTCACCAAATCGGTCTTAAGTCTAACCAAAACCAAAAAAAGAAATTTTTGTGGGTTTCTTTCCCAACAAAGCGGTCGGAAGAAGTAAAGAGAGAAGCAGAACTGGTTCCTGTAAAACCAAATCTAGCCTCATCATCAAGAAAGTAACCTCGTTTTCTAAATAATTAAATTAGTGATTTAGTAATTTTTTTCCCTCAAAAACCCATAAAGGTAGAAACTTAGAACGAGATTGAACTTTAAAAAATTAAAAAAGTTACCGCATGTTCTTGCTCGTTCTGCGCTAGGTCGCCTGGGATGTTGACTACATGGTCCGATGATCTCATCTTCTCTTCGCAGGGAGAGCGAGAGAAGCGGATGTGGCGGAGAAAAAATTAGCGGCGAGGAGAGAGAGAGAATCGAAGCGGTGAGGAATTGTTGTGAGGAGAGAGATGTGGAAGCGAGATTGGGAGAGAAATTGTTGTGAGGAGAGAGAGATGGAAGCGAGATTGGGAGAGAAATTGTTGTGAGGAGAGAGAGAGAGATGGAAGCGAGACGATACGGTTACGGACTTTTATATTTTGATTTGTGAGATCCCGCTTTTTTTTTTTCCTTCTGTCAAAGATTCGCTTAAATTTTCAATTAGAAGACCGTTGTATTTAGTTGATTAAAAAAAAAAAGAACGTTGTAATTATTTACAAACGATTTAGTATTTGTTTTGATCCCTTTAGTATAGTATCAATAATTCTTAGTTCCCTTTAGTATTCTAGGTTTTATTTTTATTTTTAAAATCAAATATATATATATATTTTCTACTGTAGTAAAAAGTAATAATTTCTACCATTACAATTTACATGCTTTTCAATTAGGATAATCACCGTCTACCTAACACCATGTGTTTTTGAAACATTGATTGTCTACCTAATCACCGTCTCCCATTAATTAAAGGGTTAATTAAATTAACATTGATACGGTTTATGAAACTGTATTGCTATTAAATCTATCATATCCTTTGTTCTATCCCCAGATCTCTACTCTCTGGGGTTGTTTCATTTCATCCTTCTCTTATCTAATTTCGTTTCAAGTCACAAACTTTCCATTACCCTTTTGATCTTTCTTTCTTTCTTTCTGTTTGTTTTCTGTCTTCTGGTCGAATCTATTCAATAGACCGGAGAGTAGTAGGGTTTTCATCTCTGTACAAGTCTCAAAGCTTTGGTTTTTAATCCTTGAAGGTTGTCTTAGGCATAGAAAAGGGTTTGACTTTTCATGACTTTTAGTAATGAGATTAGATTGTTTTAAGCGTTTTGTCATCAGATCTTGATTTCTGGAGATTGAGATTAAAAGACAAAAGTGCTTTGGATGGGTAATACTTGTGTTGGACCAAGCAGAAATGGTTTCTTACAATCCGTTTCCGCTGCAATGTGGCGGCCACGAGATGCAGATGATTCTGCTTCTCAGAGCAATGGTGATACTGCTAGTAAAGCTGTTTCAGGAGAGCTTCCTTCTCCTTCATCATCTGATCATCAAATCCAGAATAAACCTCCCGAGGGGAGACTACTAACACCGAGTCAAAGACCAAACCCGTTGTAGAGATTCAGCCTGAAACCAAACCGCAAGAGGAGACAAAACCGGAGACCATACCGGTGGAGACAAAAGCTGATACTACTACTCCAGCGAAGCCTAAGAAGCCTAAACAGATCAAGAGAGTGACAAGCGCAGGCCTCAGGACTGAGTCAGTGTTACAGAGGAAAACAGAAAACTTCAAGGAGTTCTATTCCTTAGGAAGGAAGCTAGGACAAGGGCAATTTGGGACGACGTTTCTATGCGTGGAGAAGGCTACAGGAAAGGAGTTTACCTGCAAGTCAATTGCTAAGAGGAAGTTGTTAGCCGACGAGGACGTGGAAGATGTGAGAAGGGAGATTCAGATAATGCATCACTTGGCTGGTCACCCTAATGTTATTTCCATCAAAGGAGCTTATGAGGATGTTGTGGCGGTGCATCTTGTGATGGAGTGTTGTGCAGGTGGAGAGCTTTTTGATAGGATTATTCAACGTGGTCATTACACAGAGAGGAAAGCTGCTGAGTTGACTATAACTATTGTTGGTGTGGTGGAGGCTTGTCACTCTCTTAGTGTTATGCATAGAGATCTCAAGCCTGAGAATTTTCTGTTTGTGAGTAAACACGAAGATTCTCTTTTGAAGACTATTGATTTTGGACTCTCTATGTTCTTTAAGCCAGGTTTGGATTCAATTGTTACTAATAAGATTTGGTCTTTAACTTGAAAATCAGTCAATGATTTTGGAATTATCCTCCTCTTTGCAGACGATGTTTTTAAAGATGTTGTTGGTAGCCCATATTATGTAGCTCCTGAAGTTCTTAGAAAGCAGTATGGTCCTGAAGCTGATGTGTGGAGTGCTGGAGTGATTGTGTAGATTTTGTTAAGTGGAGTTCCTCCATTCTTGGCTGGTAAGAAGTGTTATATATATAATGAATAAGATAATCTGTCACTTGTCGTCTTAACTAGGCTTTGAATAGAATATTTGTTTCTTTGAACATTCAGAGTCAGAACAAGGTATCTTCGAGCAGGTCCTCCACGGTGATCTTGACTTTTCGTCTGATCCATGGCCGAGCATATCTGAAAGTGCAAAAGACTTGGTGAGGAAAATGCTTGTAAGGGATCCCAAGAAAAGACTAACTGCACACCAAGTATTATGTAAGTTATTTCAATTACAACCTTTCTCTTTCTCTTTCTCTTTCTCTTTCTCTTTCAGCTAAAGCTTTGGGATTCTCTACGGTTTATGCAACTGTAATGCTATTAAACTATCCTTCTTCTGTTCTCTATCCCCACCCAGATCTCTCTCTTTGTCTGGAGGTGATTTCTACTCTCTGGGTTTGGTTCATTTCATCCTTCTCTTATCTAACTTCGTTTCAAGTCACAAACTTTTCATTACCCTTTTGATTATCTCTTAGTGTTTGCTTGTTTCCGGTTTTAATCTTCTGGTAATAGGGTTTATCAGCTCATCCGTGTAGAAATCTGAAAGCTTTGGACTTGATGATACTTGAACCCCTTCGAGGTGTGTCTTAGCCCTTAGGCATAGAAAGGGTTTGACTTTTCATGACATTAGTAATGAGATTAGATTGTTTTGAGCGTTTTGTCATCAGATCTTGATTCTGGAGATTGAGATTAAGACAAAAGTGTTTACTTTAGTGGTGTTGGATGGGTAATACTTGTGTTGGACCAAGCAGAAATGGTTTCCTGCAATCCGTTTCTGCTGCAATGTGGCGGCCTCGAGATGCAGATGATTCTGTTTCTCAGAGTAATGGTGATACTGCAAGTGAAGCTGTTTCAGGAGAGCTTCGTTCTCCATCTTCATCTGATCAAGTCCTGAATAAACCTCCTGAACAGCTCACTATGCCAAAGCCAGGGGAGACTAATATCGAGACAAAGGCCAAATCTGATGTTGAGATTCAGCCTGAAAGCAAACTTGAAACGCAAGAGGAGACAAAACCAGAGACCATACCGGAGACCAAGTCAGAGACAAAGGTGGAGGCAAAAGCTGATACTCTAGCTAAGCCTAAGAAGCCTAAAAACATGAAGAGAGTGACCAGTGCTGGCCTTAGGACTGAGTCAGTGTTGCAGAGGAAAACAGAAAACTTTAAGGAGTTCTATTCCCTGGGAAGGAAACTTGGACAAGGGCAATTTGGGACGACTTTTCTATGTGTGGAGAAGGCTACAGGGAAGGAGTTTGCCTGCAAGTCCATTGCCAAGAGAAAGCTATTGGCTGATGAGGACGTGGAAGATGTAAGAAGGGAGATTCAGATAATGCATCACTTGGCTGGTCACCCAAATGTCATATCTATTAAAGGAGCTTATGAGGATGTTGTGGCGGTGCACCTTGTGATGGAGTGTTGTGCAGGTGGCGAGCTTTTTGATAGAATAATTCAACGTGGTCACTACACAGAGAGGAAAGCTGCTGAGCTCACTAGAACTATAGTTGGTGTGGTGGAGGCTTGTCACTCTCTTGGTGTTATGCATCGTGACCTCAAGCCGGAGAATTTTCTGTTTGTCAGTAAACACGAAGATTCCCTCTTGAAGACGATTGATTTTGGACTATCTATGTTCTTCAAGCCAGGTTTGGATTCATTGTTACTAATAAGATTTGGGCTTTTTAACTTGAAAATCAGTCAATGATTTTGGAATTATCTTCCTTCTTTGCAGACGATGTTTTTACAGATGTTGTTGGTAGTCCCTATTATGTAGCTCCTGAAGTTCTTAGAAAGCAGTATGGTCCTGAAGCTGATGTGTGGAGTGCTGGAGTGATTGTGTAGATTTTGTTAAGTGGAGTTCCTCCATTCTGGGCTGGTAAGAAGTGTTATATATATAATGAATAAGATAATCTGTCACTTGTCGTCTTAACTAGGCTTTGAATAGAATATTTGTTTCTTTGAACATTCAGAGTCAGAACAAGGTATCTTCGAGCAGGTCCTCCACGGTGATCTTGACTTTTCGTCTGATCCATGGCCGAGCATATCTGAAAGTGCAAAAGACTTGGTGAGGAAAATGCTTGTAAGGGATCCCAAGAAAAGACTAACTGCACACCAAGTATTATGTAAGTTATTTCAATCTGAAAACCTTTCTGTTCATTCTATAGAGCATAGATTTCACTGGTCTACAAATTAAACTCACTGCCTTTATTATAGTACATTCTTGCTACCGTTCTGTTTCTCATGATGTTTTTGCTTGTGAACAGGTCATCCATGGGTACAAGTGGACGGTGTGGCTCCTGACAAACCTCTGGACTCTGCTGTTCTGAGCCGTATGAAGCAATTTTCTGCGATGAACAAGTTCAAGAAGATGGCTCTTAGAGTAAGTGGATTCTCTTCTTCTTGTTATGTGGAAAGAAAGAGACAATGCAGATTAAGTTTACCTCTTTTTCTTATGCCTTTGTTGTAGGTGATTGCTGAGAGCTTATCTGAAGAAGAAATAGCAGGCTTGAAAGAAATGTTTAATATTATAGATGCCGACCAAAGCGGTCAGATAACTTTCGAAGAACTCAAGGCAGGACTAAAACGAGTAGGTGCTAATCTCAAAGAGTCAGAGATTCTCGACTTGATGCAAGCTGTAAGTTATAACCTCCTTGACATAGTTTTGTGTTTTTGCTTGGATTTTGTAATTCATCTGATATGTATGTCTGTCAATTTTTGATGTAAAAACTCAGGCTGATGTGGACAACAGTGGAACAATAGATTACAAAGAGTTCATAGCGGCAACATTGCATCTAAACAAAATAGAGAGAGAGGACCATTTGTTTGCAGCTTTTACATACTTTGACAAAGATGGGAGCCGTTATATCACACCAGACGAGCTTCAACAAGCTTGTGAGGAGTTTGGTGTTGAAGATGTCCGGATAGAAGAGATGATGCGTGATGTTGATCAAGACAATGTAAGCTCCTATTATAACTTTTCATTTACTCATGTTGATGTCTTTGGTTTGAATGATAGGAGTGATGAACATTTTTGAATGTTTGTTATTGCAGGACGGGAGAATAGACTATAACGAGTTTGTGGCGATGATGCAAAAGGGAAGCATCACAGGAGGTCCAGTGAAGATGGGACTCGACAAAAGCTTTAGCATTGCTCTTAAACTTTAGGCTCATTCTATTTTAAAAATTACAAAACCAAAGTCAAAGACGAGTAATATATGATTGATTGTGTTGAAGACAACAAATACACAAGCCAAGATTCTCTATTGGATGGGAGGTTTTGTTGAAAAATTTGAACTGAAATTTTTTTTGGCTCACTTGTTTTAGTTTTTTTTCTTTCGAGATTATATAGAAAATAGAGTGAAAAACTGCAAGACCCACTCGAGCAGGGACAAAAGTAGGCCTTCTAGCTCTACTTGGCATTACTCCGTCAGGCTTTCGCCCATAGTGGATAAATTTTCGAAAACTTAGTTGGTTGCATTGTGTAGTTGTGTAGATGTTCAGTATATTATTAATTGTATAAATTTAAAATTAGATAACTAATCATAAATAGCCTAGTAAAATATTACGGGTTAACTAGTTTTCAATAAAGTTAAAGTATTTTTTAAAAAAATCAAATATTCCCCCAAAACATCTATCTTAAGAACGGAGGTAGTATTGCATTAAATCTTCACTACATGTTGGACATTGAGCCTGATTATGGTTATGAACGGTGGCAGACCAGATCCAGGGATAAGCACAGCTTTTGTGAAATATGTGTCCACAATGCAATGCAACGACTAGAGAAGTGTTGTGATCTTGTTCGAATGTGTGTGCTTGTTGACACATGGTACATGTAGTACAGGGTATGCTAAGATTAATAGACTCACCTGGACGATCCCATCTACCACCTACCCAGTCTTCACCTGCTGTTTTATCTCTCATTGTATAAACTGTGCCAAAGGCGTGGTCACCTTTGACCCCAAAAGGTGCCGATGATTCTAGGACACTCATATCTTGAGCATATCCAGAGAAAACCTTAGCGACGTCTAACCAGTTATCATCAGTCATGGAATCAACCTTGTCGTTCAACCAGGGAGGTGGACATTCATAGATAGAGTCTTGGAGTTGGGATCTGGAGTTGATAGCTCGTCGAGGTAAGTTGCTCTCATGGATATAAGTCGCCTCTGGTTCAACGACCTGGTCGATGAGGATGTCAGGACGTCCTCCTTGGACGTAAAGAGTTCTGGTGAACTCTCTGCCCTTGACATGTCAGGATGTCATGCTCATTTCAATTTTATATTTCTAGTTTGTGTTGCTTCAGTTCATTTTCTTGTTTGTGTCTTAAACTTTGTGTCTTTGGTTGCATATGATAAACCTAAAACAATGCAATGTTTTCCCTTTGCAGTTTGAAGAGCTCTCATCTCTCGTGTTTTTAACACTATGCAATTTGTTTGAGAATAATTAGTTAAGACAAATCTTAATTAAGATAAGATAAACAAAGATAATTAATTAAGACAAAACGCAGAGTAAAACATGGTGGCGATAGATATTGAAGGTGATTGATTAGGATTTATCTCCTATTTTAACTTTATTTATTTTTAAATCATTAGTCTTTACCAATCATTTTATAATTTTATTTTAAAAAGTTAAAATCTACGTTATGTTTCTATTAGTTTTTACCATTCATGTTTTAATTTTATTTTTAAGCTACATCAAAAAGTTAAAGCAATTCTTTTCTGATGTATTTTAGGTAAAGGTTCTACATATATCTTTTTTTTAAGACGGTAAGTCCGTCAAATGAAAAAATATATATATATATATATATATATATATATATATATATATATATATAATATATCATATAAATTATATAATCATAATAAATACATCTATAAATGTCTAATTTATTTTTGGAATTTTTAAATTATTGAAATATTGAAAAACATAAATGTTTATTTACATATTATATTTTAAATAAATTTTGATAATTTATTTAAAATATTAATATAAGTTGTTTTAATTGATAAAAAAAATTATTATATACATTATGTATTTTCACATATTTTATTTTTAAACATATACAGTTTATAATTAACTCACAGGTATGAAATAAAAGACTAAACGCGTTTAAGAAAACTATTTCTAGTTCAACCTTCTTTTTCTTCGTAACCTTCTGATAGCGATCAAACAAAAAAAAAACAAGAATTTGTAACTCACACGTACAGAATCTCGAAATGATCCTCAAACTCAATGAATCAATCGTATTAAGATGTAAGCTGTTGTGATACAAGAAGTTCTATGAGCTTAACTAATGTTTCATTTGTGTGATTAGCAGGCTGCTTTGTTTGTGAATGGTTAAGGCTTATAGTAATGAACAAACATGTATGTGTGTTTGCGAGCTTGATTCACAAGTAATGCATATATATATATATGTCAATATTATTAACACACAAATGTGGTAAACTGTTTGGTGACCAATCTTTGTTAATTACCAACAATCATTCTCGGAGATTTTGGTTTGACTTTAAGGTAGCTAACATAACAGTAATTCAAACATCACATCTCAAAGAAAGTTCAGTATTTGTGTCCTATAAATAAGATTAGAAGCAAGTGCATGTTTATTATATTTCAACATCACAAAATATCAAAAAGAAAGAATCTAAAAGTAGCGACGGCCATGTCATGCAAGAGAAATCGAAAAGATTCAAAAGGAACTAGCTAGACCGTATGTGGAAGGAATTTAAGGAGTTGCAGATGGATCATCTCATGTTGCAGCTCGAAAATGGTGAACGTAGCATTGCTGACTTTTCCCAAACCGAGAAGGATGATTTAAGATCATATAATAGATGAGAATATTGCATGTTTGGAAAGAGATATAGGTAGGCTACAGCAACATCCTGATGCAAGTGTCACCAACGAGCCAATTCTTGGGAATGATCATGATATCCCAAAGGCTTCAGATGTTGCAGCTGAAAGGGGACCTTCTCTCCGCCCAACGGGATGTGGAAGCATGGAATCATCTGATGACGACCTATGAAAGAGGAGAGACCAGCAAGTCTGGTGCTGTGGACGATGATGATGATGCCTAATGAACTAGCTAGCCAATAAAATTAATGTGTGTTTTTGAAATAAAGTTTGTTGTTGTTGTTGTGTCTTTGCATGCATGCATGCATGCTCATTTCATATTTTTTAGTTTGTGTTGCTTCGGTCATGTTTCTTTTTTTAGTGTCTTTTAAATTAACTTTGTGTCTTTGGTTGCATATGTTAACCTAAAATAATGCAATGTTAATTTTTCCCTTTGCAATTTGAAGAGCTCATATCGTAATTAAGACAAGATGAACAAATATAATTACGAGAAATTAATAACATGGCGGCGCTAGATATTGAAAGGAGAGACGAAAGAAAAAAAAACTAAAACGCGTTTTAAGAAGACTTAATTCAACCATCTCTTTCTTCTTAACCGTCTGATAGTGACGTTCTATCGCTCTAACCAAATACAACAATTTGTAACTCGCACGTACATAATCTCGAAATGATCCTCAAGTGCAATGAATCAATCGTATTAAGATGTAACCAAGAACAAAATGTTCAATACAATTTTCTAGATGAAAAATGAATAAAGCCAACTGAGTCAAACGAGTGCTCTGACTCGTTTGTTACACTTTTGCCAGCTGTCTTCTTCTTATTGTCTACTCCTTTTTTTAAGTAATGTGTTAAACTGTATTATTAACCTTCTTCTTAATTAACTCTGGAAGCTATGAAACTTTAGCATTGACAGTGTACTACTAAGAAATGTTCATGCTACTATTTGTTAGTGTAGATAACTGTTTTGCTTTTTAGTTTCTAGAGATGGTTGTTTACGGCTATAGGTTCCTAAAGGGCATGATGTATGGGTGCAAGGTGATTGTAATCAGAACTTGAGAGACTCGAGATTCTTTAGTCTTTTACCTTATGGTCTTATTTCAAGGCAGATTGCATTGGAGGGTATGTATTTAGATCATCAAAAGAGTGTTTAATTGCATTTTTTTTTAATTTGGCAATCAATATTTCCTCTAAATTATGGTATCAATGTGTAGGTTTGGCCATTTCAGTATTTTGGACCAACCACAACTTGAGTTAATATGGTTTGCCTCCGGAGTTAGCTTGGTTGGTCCTTGGCGGTTGGTTAGTGGCTTAATCTGGTTGTTAAGCAAACCAAGTGTGCCCGGTTAGCTAGATAATGGAGAGATTCATTTTGATTTGATGCTGATGAACTAATTGACAAAATTTTAGCATACAATTAAAGAAAGTAACCATTTATGTTGTTAGATTAATTATTTAAAATTGCTAATTTTTCTCTAGTGTACATAAATTGCTAAGTTATCGGTGACCAATCTTTGTTACCAACTATCATTCTCAGAGAGTTGGACTTTAAAGGAAGGTAGGTACATTTGCTACATACACTTAACATTAGTTCAAACAGTACAACTGATCAGAAACTTCAGAGTTTCGTGTCATCTCAACTTTTTTCTCTCTATAAATAAGATTAGAAGCAAGTAGTGCATGTTTATTATATTTCAACATCACAAAACTGATAAAAACAAAGAAACTAAAAAAGCGAGGGTCATGCATGTCGAGAGAAAATGTGGTAAAAAGATTAGGGAAAAGGAAACGCCCTAACATCTCTGGAATCTTGGTCTTTTTCAGTGAAGAATTTACGGTGCACTTGTTTCAATAACTCAAGAGCATTCGCCAACCCACCATCCTGGGCGTTCTCATCTATCCTCTCTTGTGCGTAAGAAAATTTTGGATGTCTTCTTGTCTTGAACAAATCAACGACTTTGGTGATCCAAGTCTTGTTGTTGTTGCAGTGTTTGAAATATTGGTAAGGCCTGATCTGGAGCAGGTTGGTGTGGTCCTCGGGCCACCAATACGCGAGCTTATCGTCGAGGATGACAATCCCACGCTCATCTGCCAAGACTAAATCTAGATTCTTCAACTCACTGTCACTGTATGTGATGATGCGTTTCCCAAAGTAAGTTCCTTGAGGATCAAGCAAGGATATCACTTGTTTGCAATCCTCAGGGTAGGAGTGCTCGAACACATGCATCTGGAACAGCTTGTTGGCTTCGAGCAGGAACTCACGAGCGAAAGGTCGTAGCTTACACAAAGTCATGCCGTTTTTTGATCGCCACATGCTATCATCCTCCGACTTTGACGTCTCGGTTAGTAGATATTTCTCTTTTTTTGAGAGCAATGAAACTGGGCGAGAGTCGTAAAGCGTGTGGTGTAGACTGAGGACTAAAGTGAGCTTCTTCTCCATTAAAGACTTGTTCCAAACATGGCGTTTCATAGTCCCCACATATTCTGGACGAAACTGTTGACCGTTCTTGAGGTAATAAAAAGGTATGTAATCATGGAGTTGAGTATCCACAGCCCTTTTGCAATCAGTGCAACATCCATCTTGAACAATATTGTGAATACAAGCCATATGGTTGTTCATCTCTTACTTACTTAAAAAACGAACTAATCATCCTACTCAATTTCTATATATAATTGAAAACAATACGTATTTCCAAAAAAAACTTGTCTCAGAAAAGGAAATTGATTAACTAAAAAAGGAAACAGGAAATCTATAGTTTTTTTTTTTGGAAAACTACTGTATATCAGAATTAATGTCACAGAAGTAAAAAAGAAAAAAAAAGGAAAATTGGCTAAAAGAAAGATGCTGGACGTCGACCTATAGGCGATACATTCTTTGACGGCGCCTTATACCTAACTGGAGTATCAAAAGGATCTGAACTTGAGCTAGCTTCACCTGCAAAAAACACAAGTGAAACGTGGTGAATCATCACAAGCAAAACCACAATACAATACACGCAATATATATTATTGTAAAATCAATAAACTAAATATGGGAAGATGTATCTTTAAACCTACGTACGTACAAAGTAGTTTCCTCATATTCAAAATCTCACAAGCTGCTTTTGAGTCCAAGATGTGAAACCAACACTTGGTACTTGGTAGGCATGATCAATATATATAGTAAAACTTTTGATTCTAAGAACCCATGTTTACAACCTCCTTTGGATGTGGTCTTAAAAGAGAGGAATTGAAAGGTGTAATAGGTCGCTGGAATACAGTGATAATCAAACAAGGACTGTGTGGGTATGGTTATTGAAATTCGAATAATCAAAACAAACACACTGATTTGAACCAAAAGATTGCTTTCTCATCTTTTTATCTATTAATAATAACATAGCAGAGATTCAGAAACCCCCAAGAGAAGTAAGTCCTCAACCCTAGCTACACATTTCAATGAAATACGATGTCTTGGATCCCAAGAAACCAGATAATAGAGAAATTGAACCGAGAACGTACTCTTTTTACACACTTTTTCTCCTGTTATCGTTTCTTTCAACCAATTTAACAGATATCCTCCATAATAAACATCAACATAAAAACAAAAAAAAAAAAAAAAAAAAAGTCTAAACCAACCAATCAAAATACATAAATCAGTAGAAGAAACAAAAATACTAATGTCATTATTAAAAATATGTCTGCAGGACATGAGTTACATCGTGATATCCTCCATTAAAGAACAATTCATGAACGGCCTTAAGGTCTGTCAATAAGTCAGCCATAAATTCACCATCACCAGAACACTTGTCTCTCTTTCTATCCAACTCGAAAACTTTATTATTATTGATCTTGAAGAAATTAAGAGCTTTTGCTAGGACCCCGTGGACGACGACCTTGCTTGCTGCTTTGAAATACTCGTACTTGGGAGATATAATGACCAGGTTAGGAAAGTCTCGCTTCCTCCACAGTCTATGATCATAGTCAAAGACAATCACCCCACGTGGTTCTGCCAAAACAAGTTCCAGTGACTTCAAACCATCGCTGCTGTCTCTACTTGTAATGATTCGATTCCCAAAGTAGACCATATGCGGATCAAGCAAACTGACCACTTTCTTGGCATGGTCAGGGCCATAGTTTGTGATAACGTGCATGGTGAAAAACTCTTTTGCTTCCGACAACAAGTCACGGACAAACGGTCGAATCTTGACCAACATGTCGTCGTTAGGAAGACGAAATATGTCATGATCTCTTAATAATATTCCTGAATCATCATCATCATCATCATCAGCAGCAATCTGAGAGAGTTTGATGCTGTGGATGAGGATGTGTTCTAAGCCAAGAACCAGGTGAAGCTTCTTTTGTCCCAACCCGATCCTTAACTTGCGTTCCTTAGTAGAAGCCACGAACTCGGGGCTCAACTTTAAATACCTGATGATGTAACTGAAAGATGGGGCGTACTCAAAAATATCAAGGATATATCCGCATCGACAACATTGACCCTGGCAATACATTCGATGAGTACAATCAGGATCACGAGAAGGTGATGATCTCTGCGCCATCCTCGCCAAGTCGTTCGTTTTCACTCGAGCTTTGCATCCACAACAGATTTTACGGTGAACAACCCAGTGCTTGCATGTACTCGCCATTAATTAATTGATTTTCTCAGACCTAAGGTATACCTTTCGAGTTTTTTTTTTTTTTTTTAACTTTTCACAAGCTTATGAAACCCTTTTATACCCACACTTCCCAAAAAATATATATATATAGGAATTAGTAATTTTCCATTTTTTAATATATATAACACGGTTATTAAGTATACAAGTAAAGAAAAAAAGGAAACTAGCGAACAGTTATGACTTTTATACCCACACTTCCCAAAAACAAAATATAGGAATTAGTCATTTTCCATTTTTAATATATATAACACGGTTATTAAGTATACAAGTAAAAAAAAAGGAAACTAGCGAACAGTTATGGCTTTTATACCCACACTTCCCAAAACAAAATATAGGAATTAGTCATTTTCCATTTTTAATATATATAACACGGTTATTAAGTATACAAGTAAAAAAAAAAGGAAACTAGCGAACAGTTATGACTTTTATACCCACACTTCCCAAAAACAAAATATAGGAATTAGTCATTTTCCATTTTTAATATATATAACACGGTTATTAAGTATACAAGTGAAGCCATGGATGACGATCAATATTTTATTTAAATTATGGTATCAAATGATGTGTAGGTTTGGGCCTTTCAATATTTTGGACCGACCACAACTTACAGAAATATGGTTTGGGTCCGGAGTTAGCTTGGTTGGGTGTCTTTTTTGGCGGTTGGTTAGTGTAGTAATGTGGTTGTTTAAGCCAACTACGCAAGTCTACTAGATATACTACAAGTAAATAATGATTCACTTTTGATTAGATGTTGATGAACTAATTAGTCAAAAGCTTCAGAGTTGCGTGTCCTCTCAACTCTTTCTCTCTATAAATAAGATCACAAGCAAGTGCATGTCTATTAATATTTTCAACATCACAAAATATAAAAAAGAGAAAGAAACTAAAAAAGCGACGGCCATGAACACAGAGATGGAGAAGGAACTAGAGCGTATACGGAAGGTATCTGAGGAGTTACGATTGGAGATAGATCATTTCGTAACCCTCCAAGATGGTTGTGGCCTTGATGGCTTGTCTCAAACCGAGATTGATAAATTAAAATCAGATTCACGTGAGATGATTAAATGGTTGATTAGACAGATACGTAATCCGGAGCATCCTCCTGTCAACGAGCCAAGTGTTGGGGATGATGATGTTATCCCAAGGGCTAATTCAGATGTTGCACCTCAAGGAAGGGGAGACGTGAAACCATCTGATGACGTGGATGATGAGATGAAGAAGACTTATCATCAAGGAGAGAGCAGCAAGTCTGGTGCTGGTGTGGACGATGATGATGCCTAAATGCCTAATGAAGCAGCTAGCCAGTCGAATAAATAAAATTAATGTGCGTCTTGAAATAAAGTTTGTTGTTGTTGTGTCTTTGCATGCATGCTAAAATTTCATATTTCTAGTTTTTTGTTTTTTTTTCTGGTCAAGCTTCGGTCATGTGTTCTTGTTTGTGTCTTAAACTTTGCGTCTTTGATTGCGTATGTTATTAACCTAAAATAATGCAATGTTTTCCCCTTTGCAAATTTTAAGAGCTGATCATGATCTAGTGTTTTAAACACTATGCAAACTGTTAATATTAATTATGATTAATTAAGACAAGATGAAGAAAGATAATTAAGACAAGAAAACGCTCGCAGCGGTTAAATTAACATTCTCCCTACAGTTTATGCAACTGTATTGCTGTTAAACTATCTTTCTTTCGTTCTATCCAAGTGTCTATTTATCTTGGGGGGTGATTCTTGCATCCTTCTCTTATGATCAATTCACAAACTATGGGTGATTGGACCAACCACAACTTAAAAAATATGGCTTGGCGCGGTTGGTTAGTGGCTTAATCTGGTTGTTAAGCACTCAAGCCAACCAAGTGTGCCCGGTTAGCTAGAAATTTCAAATGGAGAGATTGAAAGAGGAAATACCATATGGGATCACTATCGAATAGTGTTGGGTGATTTGCTGTGTTTGATATCTTGTATGTAAGTCTACTAGATAACTACAAGTAACTAGGTGTTTTCTACTAGATAACTACAAGTAATATGATTCATTTTTATTAGATGCTGATCGATGTGTTTGATACCTTGTAATGTAAGTCTACTAGATATATACTACAAGTAAATGATTCATTTTTGATTAGATGCTGATGAACTAATTGACAGCATTTTAGCATACAATTAAAGAAAGTAACCATTTATATTTCCTACACGTTAGATTATTATCTAAAATTGCTAAGTTTTTTCTTGAGTACATAAATTGCTAATTTAAGTTTTCTCATCTGCGATGTCACTGCGTTCATGTTCGTTGGAAGTGATTTATACATTAAAAGTGAAAGGCTTTTAATTCAGATGCTTTGCTTCAAGTTAGGTTTTGGTAGTGAAACTGTCTCAAGATCATAAAGTTAATGCATAGACGATGTGAATTATGTATAAGATGTTGTGATACAAGTTCTATGAGCTTGACTAATTTTTCATTTGTGTGATTAGTTGTTGCTGCTGCTTTGTTTGTGAAGAAACATGTATGTTGTGTGTGTGTTTGCGAGCTTGATTCACACCTAAGCTGCTAAGCACAGTGTGGTAAGTGAGTTTTTATAATGTGTTTTTAACTGTTTGGTGGCTAATGAATCTTTGTTACTAACTATATCATTCTCTGAGATTTGGTTGGACTTTAAGGTAGGTAGGTAGGTAGGTACATTTGCTAGTAGTTATAACACACATCTTAACAGTAGTTCAAAGTTCAAACACTACAAAGTCAAAGAAACTTCAGTTTTGTGTCCACATCTCTTCCTCCCAATTATCTCTATAAATAAGATTAGAAGCAAAGTGCATGTCTATTATATTTCAACATCACAAAAGTAAAAAAGAAAGAAACTAAAAGTACGTAGCGACGGCCATGTCAAGAGAAAATGAGGATGTAGAGTCACAAAACACATACCTCAAGACGGAAATCAAAAAGATGCAAAAGGAACTAACTAGACGGTATCTGGAAGGAATTTAAGGAGTTGCAGATGGATCATCTCATGTTGCAACTCCAAAATGGTCGTAGACTTGATGACCTTTCTCAAACCGAGACTGATAATTTAAAAGCATATATATATTGCAAGTAATAAGGTCACAGGTTTGGAAAGACTGTTTGGTACGCTACTTCCGTATACAACAAGTGTCATCAACGAGCCAAATTAATATTCTTGGGGATGATATCCCAAAGGCTTCAGATCATGTTGCACCTGAAGATGGGGGACCTTCTTTCCGCCCAAAAAGAAAGAGAAACATGATGGAATCATCTGCTCATGACGATGATGATGCCTAATGAAGAAGCTAGCCGTCGATAAAATAAAATTAATGTTGTGTCTTTGCTTTGCATGCATGCTCATGATTTCATATTTCTAGTTTGTGTTGATTCGGGTCATGTTTCTTGTTTGTGCTCTTAAACTTTGCGTCTTTGTTTGCATATGTTTAACCTAAAATAATGAAATGTTCCTCCCTTTGCAAATTTGAAGAGCTCTCATCTCGTATTTAACCTTAAGCAAATTGTTTGAGATTAATTAATTTAAGACAAATCATAATTAAGACAAAGATGAACAAAGATAATTTAAGACAACAAATAGCAGCGCAAAACATGGCGGCCATAGATAATAAACAGAGACACGAAAGAGAAAAAAAAAAAAAGACTAAACGCGTTTTAAGAAGACTAGTTCAACCTTCTTCTTCTCTCCTCAAATTAAATTCAACATTGTCTCTGCGGTTTATGCAACTGTAGTGCTATTAAACTATCCTTCTTTCGTTCTATCCTCTACTCCTCAGATCTCTCTGTTCTTGGGGGATGATTCTTGCATCCTTCTCTTATCAAGTCACAAACTTTCCTTTACCCTTTTGATCTTTCTTTCTGTTTGCTTGTTTCCCTTTTTTTAAATAGAGGTTTTTTTATCAGTTCATCTGTGTAGAAATTTGAAAGCTTCGGTTTTTGATCCTTGAAGGTTGTCTTAGCATACATAGAAAGGGTTTGACTTTTCATGACATCAGTAATGAGATTAGACTATTTTGAGCGTTTTGTCATCAGATCTTGATTCTGGAGATTGAGATTGTTTTAGTGAGGGTATTGGATGGGGAATACTTGTGTTGGACCAAGCAGAAATGGTTTCTTGCAATCCGTTTCCGCTGCAATGTGGCGGCCTCGTGATGCAGATGATTCTCTTTCTCAGAGCAATGGTGATACCGCAAGTGAAGCTGTTTCAGGAGAGCTTCGTCCTCCACCATCATCTGATCATCAAGTCCTGAATAAACCTCCTGAACAGCTCACTATGCCAAAGCCAGGGGAGGAGTCTACTAACATCGAATCAAAGACCAAATCCGTTGTGGAGATTCAGCCTGAAACTAAACTTGAAACGCAAGAAGCAGAGTCCAAACCGGAGACCATACCGGTGGAGACAAAAGCTGATACTGCTCCAGCTAAGCCTAAGAAGCCTAAACAGATCAAGAGAGTGACCAGCGCAGGCCTCAGGACTGAGTCAGTGTTGCAGAGGAAAACAGAAAACTTCAAAGAGTTCTATTCATTAGGAAGGAAGCTCGGACAAGGGCAATTTGGGACGACTTTTCTATGTGTGGAGAAGGCTACAGGGAAGGAGTTTGCTTGCAAGTCAATTGCTAAGAGGAAGCTGTTAGCCGATGAGGACGTGGAAGATGTGAGAAGAGAGATTCAGATAATGCATCACTTGGCTGGTCACCCTAATGTCATATCTATCAAAGGAGCTTATGAGGATGTTGTGGCTGTGCACCTTGTGATGGAGTGTTGTGCAGGTGGAGAGCTTTTTGATAGGATTATTCAACGTGGTCATTACACAGAGAGGAAAGCTGCTGAGTTGACTAGAACTATAGTTGGTGTTGTGGAGGCTTGTCATTCTCTTGGTGTTATGCATAGAGATCTCAAGCCTGAGAATTTTCTGTTTGTGAGTAAACATGAAGATTCTCTATTGAAGACGATTGATTTTGGACTCTCTATGTTCTTTAAGCCAGGTTTGGATTCATTGTTACTAATAAGATTTGGGCTTTTACTTGAATCATCAATGATTTTGCTTAACTTAATCTTCCTTCTTTGCAGACGATGTTTTTACAGATGTTGTTGGTAGTCCCTATTATGTAGCTCCTGAAGTTCTTCGAAAGCAGTATGGTCCTGAAGCTGATGTTTGGAGTGCTGGAGTGATTGTGTACATTTTGTTAAGTGGTGTTCCTCCTTTCTGGGCTGGTAAGAAGTGTGTATATATAATGAATAAGATAATCTGTTACTTGTCCTTGACTAGGCTCTGAATAGAATATTTGTTTCTTTGAACATTCAGAGTCAGAACAAGGTATTTTCGAACAGGTCCTCCACGGTGATCTCGACTTTTCATCTGATCCCTGGCCGAGCATATCTGAAAGTGCAAAAGACTTGGTAAGGAAAATGCTTGTTCGGGATCCCAAGAAAAGACTAACTGCACACCAAGTATTATGTAAGTTATCTCAATCTGAAAACCTTTCTCTTTCAGCTAAAGCTTTGGGATTCTCTTTCTGTTCATTCCATAGAGCATAGATTGCACTGGTCCTACATGAATAAAATGTCTTGTCTCACTGCCATTTAGTTATGAAGTTTCGAGATATATTGTCATGTAGAGTGCATTTTTGCCAACTGTTCTGTTTCTCATAAAGTTCTGCTTGTGAACAGGTCATCCTTGGGTACAAGTGGATGGCGTGGCTCCTGACAAACCTCTGGATTCTGCTGTTCTGAGCCGTATGAAGCAGTTTTCTGCAATGAACAAGTTCAAGAAAATGGCTCTTAGAGTAAGTGGATTTTCAATGATAAACAAAATTTGAAGCCATTGTAGAACTAGATTCTCATAAACATTATAGGTTTACAAGTTGCCTTCTTGGAAACAAAGAGACAATGCAGATTAAGTTTACCTCTTTTTATGCCTTCTCGTAGGTCATTGCTGAGAGCTTATCTGAAGAAGAAATAGCCGGCTTGAAAGAAATGTTTAATATGATAGATGCCGACCAAAGCGGTCAGATAACTTTCGAAGAACTGAAGGCAGGACTAAAACGAGTAGGTGCAAATCTCAAAGAGTCAGAGATCCTCGACTTGATGCAAGCTGTAAGTTATAACCCCCTTGCTTGTTTGTTATATAGTTCTGCGTGTTTGCTTGGATTTGTAATTTATCTGGTATGTCTGTCTGTCTGTCAATGTGTGATGTAAATTCAGGCTGATGTGGACAACAGTGGAACAATAGACTACAAAGAGTTCATAGCGGCAACATTGCATCTAAACAAAATAGAGAGAGAGGACCATCTGTTTGCAGCCTTTACATACTTTGACAAAGATGGGAGCGGTTATATCACACCGGACGAGCTTCAACAAGCTTGTGAGGAGTTTGGCGTTGAAGATGTCCGCATAGAAGAAATGATGCGTGATGTTGATCAAGACAACGTAAGCACCTTTACACCTTTTATCATCTCATCATAATTTCCATATGACTTGAATATTATACGTCTTGCCTATTATAACTTTTCATTTACTCATGTTGATCACTTTGGTTTGACTGATGGGAATGTTGTGAGCATTTTGAATTGTTGTTTTGCAGGACGGGCGAATAGACTATAACGAGTTTGTGGCGATGATGCAAAAGGGAAGCATCACAGGAGGTCCAGTGAAGATGGGACTAAAGCTTTAGCATTGCTCTTAAATGCTAAGCTTCAGAGACGCAAGTCAAAGACAAGAGTTTCTTCTGATAATATATTATTGATTGTACTGAAAACAAATGCACATGCCAAGATTCTCTTTTGGATTCTCAATCTTTTTGGATGAGGTTTTGTCTAAATTCTCGAAAACTTGGTTGGTTGCATTGTTGAGCATATAACAAGACTAATTGCCCTTTTCTAAAAAGAACAGAGAAAGTAGAATATTATAGGTTTAAATCTTCTTCTCAGCTCAGAGAGCTGACCCGCAAGTTGGACACTGAGCTCGATCGTGGTTATGAACGGTGGTAGACCAGAGCCAGGGATAAGCACAGCTTTTGTGGAAAATGTGTCCACAAGGCAATGCAACAACTTGAGAAGTGTTGTGATCTTGTTCGAATGTGTGAGCTTGTTGACACATGGTACATGTAGTACATGCTATGCTAAGATTAATCGACTCACCTGGACGATCCCATCTACCAGCTACCCACCCTCCTCCTGCTGTTTTATCTCTCATGATCTCAACTGTGCCAAAGGCAAGGTCACCTTTGACCCCGAAAGGCACCGAGTCCAAAACACCCATATCTTGAGCATAGCCAGATAAAACCTCAGCAACTTCTAACCAGTTCTCATCAGTCATAGCATCAACCTCATCCAACCAGGACGGTGGAGGTGGACATTCATAGATAGCATCTTGGAGTTGAGATCTGGAGTTGATAGCTCGTAGAGGTAAGTTGCTCTCATGGGTATACGTCACCACTGGTTCAACGACCTGATGGACAAGAACGTCAGGGCGTCCCCTTTGGATGAAAAGAGTTCTGGTGAACTCTCTGCCCTTAACTTTGAAGTATGGTTCTGTCACCTCCTCAGTGCTAATGATTTTCTTTGGATAAACCTCAACAATCTTGGATTCCTCACGTCCATTCCACGCCATGTTTTCTTCTTCTTGAGAGACGAGATGCTAGAAGCGATATAGTAAAAGGAGTTTCTGATTATGTATCCAATTTATATAGTTGGTTGTCTCTTGCTAGGTTAAATTTTGGGAGACCTAGCTAGAAGGCATGAGTTACGATCTTGACATATTCGACGGTCCAGATCTGTTTTAAAATTTTCCTTTTTTCCAATTTCAGTTATCTGTTAATTTCTAGGGTTTGTCCTTCCTCTCTTGTTTCTACCGTGCGCCAGAAGTTTGGGACTAAAACCCTAATTCTTCTTCTTTCCTTTCACCACAAGGTTCTTGAATAAGAACCTATCTAGCTTTTTAGTGATGGAGATTAAGGAGAAAGTTTTAGCTCCCCATGAGAAGCCTTTGACTGTTAATTTTAGCAGAAAGTAAGCCATCAAAGATTGAGAATGGTAGTATTAAAGACACTCTTATAAGTAAGTAGTATTTTGACATAAACTAAGTTCACTACATAGTCAGACATTGAGCAGGTCAATGCCTTCAAATCTTAATGTAAGATCACTTTTTGGTATTATCTTGAATCAGGGCCGATCCTGAGATTTTAGGAGTTGTATTAGGACCGGTCTTGAAATTTTAGGAGTTGTGGGTTATCTATTAAAAATTTCAATAATTTTTTTTTTTTACAAATTTGAAAGTGCAATGACGCAATTTTTTCAAAAAAATTTAGGGGCCATTGGTGAATGTTTCATTCGATTTTGCGTAAGGCTAGTCTTGCCTTGAACTCTCATGGCTCATGTCACTTTTACAATGAAGGTTCTTGGTTCTCACATTGGTTTTGCAGCTTTTTAGTTGATTTTACTAGCTTCTAACTCTCTTCTTTCTTTTGGGTCACTAGAGGCTCTGACAAAACCCCACCAAACTCAAACAATGACCATGTAAACTGCATCAACTCTGAATGGTATTATACCACAAGTCAAGGCATGAGAATCTTGAAAATCTTGAAATTAATACTTGAAGACTTTCTTCATAGTGGTTGTTGTATATTAGATTACTTGATTTGGATCGTGGAAAAGGGAAAAGTCCACTCTGTAACAGTAGGTCTAGCCATATCCAATTCTTTAGTTTTTACTATTCGTAGCTCACATGAAAAACAAGCTCCACCAACGTAAGCGTGTGCCTACCCACACTTCTGACGTTTTGGTTCATCTTGTCATTATTATTTTTAAACCAAATAAACACAAACCGAACATCCAATTGTTTATGTCTGAATCAGATAACTCAAAGTCCATACCGAACCTACCTGAGCTCAAATTCAATTTATAAGTAATGTGTCAGATAACTAAATTGATCACTGAAAGTAATAGCCACCTAAGTTCCTAACCATCTTAACTTATGAAAGAGTCTTTACAAAAATAGATAAGCACTAGAAGAATTTTTAATTCTCAAATCTGTTTTGTAGGTTTTTGTTCCCCTTAATGTAATTTTAGCTAGTTTAATTTATTTTGTGAATACCTAACTTACTTTTTTTATTTGATTGAGAAATATAGAAGTGGGTCTCACAATCAACTATTTTCCAGTAATTAATTAATGTAAAGCGTGCGTATGTTGTTGTTGACATACAAAAAAAAAGTGTGCATTTCTAGATTAAGACTTTTTTTTTAGATTAAGACTTCTTGGTTTGTATATTATTAAATTTGTTTTTATTTTTGCATATTGAGTTTGAATAAATTAAATTGTCTATGTCAAAGCTGTGTCTCTATCCCTTTAGTTTTCCCGATTTTAGTCCACGAAATGTGATCATCATTAGCCGTGATCATAAAGTTCATTTGCTCTTGTGGGTCTAATTGTTCAAGAGCAAATAAGTGGTTCATGTTTAAAGTAATTTGTTAATGTTTCGGTAATATATATAAATATTGCCCTTTCAGTGTTTTTTCTAGTGAATGTATAGGGAATGAGTGTGATTGATATCATGGTTATATTAATAGACACATAGCTACAAACATACACTTAAAAATAATTAAATTAACTACATTGTGGTGGTCTATTGGTGTCTACTTGATAAAGAGTTTTTTTTAGGTTAGAGATCGATTTTTCTTAATTGTAAAATTGCTAGTTTTTCACGTGGTTAGATAGTGTGAATCTAATTCTCACATAGAACAACCAAATCTATATATTATTGATAGCTAGACCTCTAGAGGATTAGTCGGTTGGGTGTTTGTCCATCAAACACCTTTGGTTAATCAAAAACAAAATTAAAATCTTCAAAACCCTGAAATTAGTTGAATGTACTTGTTCAGTAAATAAATCTCAAAAATATTCAAGTCAGAAAATGCTCATGACACTGTATTGATGAGCTGTATTTTTCATATTGGCTGAACTCTACTTTATGTGCCCATTACAAAAGAAGCAAATGAGAAAAACGATCATGAGAGCATGAGTTAGTGTAGGGACTATTAACTTTAAGTTTTAATGACATATGGTTAGGAGAGTTAGCAAGTTAGGACTTCATAAATTAGGACATACCTAACTTTTTCTCCTTGCATTTTAAACACCTTAAAGTATCATCAATCATCATTCATGAACATTAAAAAAACTCATATCTTCACATGGATTAGAAAAACTTAACAAATTAAATATGTGATGAACGCATGTTCTGTTTTCCATTAGTTTATACCAATATATAGTTATAGGTTCGGTGTGTAGATGTTACATACGATATGTCACGTATCTTATTTCAAAGTTCGGTTCTTAATTTTTTTGTGGCTATGTCTGGTTCGAACGCACGATCATGAACCATGACCATGTTAACCAATTGAACAAGACGGTAACACCAACAAGAGATGCCGCATGCAAACATAAATAAGATTCTGACATGTTCTTATTCGGCGTCTGTCTTTTCAAGGTCACGTAGCACTCGTATTTATGAGGCATAAAAACAATTTTTGCAACACAAACACATGAGATACATTATACATATAATATATAGTTTTAGCTTCTCATTTTCTAGTCCTATAAATGAGTATTCCGTGACCAAAAAGATTACGTTAAATAACAAGTGGTTTAAACAAAAAGAAAACAACATGATCAAAGATGGGTTGTATGATAAGACAGATCTATTTTCATATGAAAGATAAGATGTGTCTCAAAAGAATTGGTGTGAGATGCATTTCAAAGTCAACTTTGAGTTGTTTGTGATCAAAATTTAAAGAGCTTCTAGAGTCTCTAATGTAGGCATGCGTCCTGCTTCTGGCTACAAATTAAAGAAGCAAAAACATATGCTGATAAACTGACAAGTGACAAGAAAAGTGTATTGATAATTAAAAAAATAAGTATTTTTTTGTACTTCTAGATAATTGAATAAAATAGGAAAAAGGAAAGACAATCCACATTTCATACAAAACAAAATAATACCATAATATTAAAACTGAAATTACTTAGTCATAAAAAAATGAAAAAGGAAAGACAATCCACATTTCATTACAAAATTAAATAATAATACCATAATATTAAAACTGAAATTACTCAGTCATTGTTCATACATGGAATAATATCTTATATATACTTCTATTGTGATTTTTTTTCTACAATTCAATTTAAATACTCCTCTCTATATGTATCATAATCATTATACATTAAAAAATAATAAAACCAAGAAGACTTTTTGCATCTCCAACGTGGATACAAAGACATATATGCTGGATATCCTCTGTTTCACCTCCTCTCAAAAATGTCATAAACACAAAAATATTAAATAAATAATATATTTGTCAACTTTAACCATCATTATAATGAAATTAATTTAATGATTTTTGGAGCATTATATTGCCGTCCCTCTCTTCATAAGAGTTGACTCTAAAGAGAAACCAAACGCAGATTCCTTCTCTATACTCATCTCCTCTCTCTCTCTCTCTCTCTCTGTTTCTTCAAAGTTCAAAACTTTGCGTCTGGATCAAAACCGCGTCCACCAAATCCGCCATACCCATATCTCAAAATCCCGATTCTCCTTCTCCGCAAATCTCTCAGATTCTCTCTAAAGCCAAAACCTTATCCTCAAAAGCTCAGCACTTTGTTCTCCGATCTCAGCCATGGTGGTGAAAATGAAACAGATCATGCGGTGGCCGCCGTGGCCTCCTCTCTTTGCCGTGAAATTCGACGTGATCGTCGTCGTTCACAGAATCGAGGGTTTGAATTCCGACGGCGATTGCGGCGGGACCACCACGAGGAAGAGACCTGTTGTCGAGATCAAATGGAGAGGGCCTAGAGCGGTGACTCTTAAACGCTCCGTTGAACGGAGTTACACTGAAGAAGGTGGGTCTCGTGGCGATGGGGTTGTGGAGTGGAACGAGGAGTTTAAGAGGGTTTGTGAGTTCTCTGTTTACAAGGAAGGAGAGTTTATTCCGTGGATCGTTTCCTTCACCGTCTTCAATGTCAGTAACTACTCTTATCTTCTTTAAAGTTGTTGACTTTGATTATGATCTCATTGATCTTCATAAAGTTGTTACCTTTGCCTGTATACTCTGTTATTTAGCCCTAATTGATAGGAATCAAAATTAGGGCTTTTGATTCGATTTGGAGTTTAATAGAACTTTTTGATTCAATCTGTGGTTATGTAGGGATTGAATCAAGGAACGAAGGAGAAAGCTCGTAGGTTTGGAAAGGCATCACTGAACATTGCAGAGTTCTTTTCATTGATGAAAGAAGATGATGTTCAAGTCAAAGTACCTCTAAAGATGCGTGGCTCTTCTTCATCATCATCAGCATGTCTTCATGTGCGTCAATGATTACCTCATTAGATAGTTATATGAATCTGTAGTTGTTTTTTTATTTCTCTAATCGCAAGTTTTCAACTTATGTTTTATAGGTTTCTCTTCAGTTCTCCTCTAAAGAGTCCTTACCTGAAAGACAAAGATCAGCTCTTCCTGTTCTGTGGTCTCCTCTCTCCGCAGAGGCCGAGAAAGCCGAGTCTGTTGTCAAAGTAGGCCTGAGAAAGATGAAAACATTCAACAATTGCATGTCAAGTCGCCAGGCATCTGAGAAGGAGATTAGTAAAAAAGATGGTAGCAGCGGAAGTGAAAGCAGAAGCCCTGAGAGAAACCTTGATTCTGAGTCTTCTTATCCTTTTGATACAGATTCTCAGGATGAAGGAGATGCTGCGGATGAATCAGAAGAGAACAGTGCAAGCGGTGTGGTTGAGCCTGTTACTTACAAAACACTTCGTTACGCTAACTGGGCTAGAGGCTCTTTTCATGCTGGTACAAACCCTGAAGATGAAGATTTGATATACTACAGCCACCGCAGCCCATCACCAGAGACGGGGGACGAGGTTTTGAATGACGCAGTGAGCTCGGAGCAGGGTAATGGACAAATGTCAAAGAAGAGAATGTTGTCCTGGAAGAAGAGAAAACTCAGTTTTAGATCTTCTAAACAGAAAGGAGAACCACTTCTTAAAAAGGACTGCCTTGAAGAAGGAGGTGATGATATAGATTTTGACCGTAGACAACTTGGCTCATCTGATGAGTCTACCTCTGATGTAAGCATTCTCCCTAAATTAAAACCCTTTGTAGTTCATGGTTTCACAATACTGTTTCTTAACTCTTGATTGGTTCTCTTGCAGTGGTATAGGTCTGATGATTCAGTTATGAAACCGTTGTCTGAGTTTGGAGACGATGACTTTGTTGTTGGTAGTTGGGAGACCAAAGAGATTATAAGCCGTGATGGGCTGATGAAACTCAAGGCTCAAGTGTTTCTCGCTTCAATTGATCAAAGAAGCGAGAGAGCTGCTGGAGAAAGCGCATGCACAGCTTTAGTTGCAGTGATGGCACATTGGTTAGGATCAAACAGAGACATAATCCCAACAAGGTCAGAGTTTGACAGTCTTATCAGAGAAGGATCGTCCGAGTGGAGGAACTTGTGCGAGAACGAGGAGTACATGGAACGTTTTCCTGACAAACATTTTGATCTAGAGACGGTTCTTCAGGCTAAGATCAGACCCATCTGTGTAGTCCCCGAGAAATCATTCATCGGTTTTTTCCATCCAGAGAAGTCAGAGGAAGAAGAAGAAGCTAAAGAAGACGCGAGTTTAGACTTTCTGAAAGATGTGATGTCCTTTGATAGTATATGGGAAGAGATCATGAAACACGAGCCAGAAGAGTCAGCAAGCGAACCCTTGATCTACATTGTGAGCTGGAATGATCATTTCTTTGTCCTCCTCGTTGACCACGATGCTTATTACATCATAGACACACTTGGAGAGAGGCTTTACGAGGGTTGCAACCAAGCTTATGTTTTGAAGTTTGACAAAGAAGCAGAGATCAAGAGATTGAAACCAGAGACTAAGGACAAGAATGCCGACCAAGGAAGTAAGAACAAGTCAGAGCAAACCGAGAGATCAACAGAATCAGATGAACAAGAAGAGGAAGAAGAGGAACAAGTGTGTAGTAGAGGTAAAGAGTCATGCAGAGAGTATATAAAGAGCTTTCTCGCAGCGATTCCAATACAACAAGCTAAAGCTGATATCAAGAAAGGATTGGTTTCGTCTGTGCATCACCGTCTTCAAATCGAGCTTCACTTCACAAAACAACTCCAGCAGCAACAACCAAATCTGCTGCTGCTTGAATCCTCTGCAAGTGAAGCAAATGTGTCTGAAGCTGAAGCTGCTGTGTCTGAAGCTGAAGCTGAAGCTGCTGTGTCTGAAGCTGAAGCTGCTGTGTCTGTGAATGTAGCTTGGTCACTAGCGAGCCAGTTCAACAATAGTGGTGGGTTTGGTTGTGAAGTGGCTGAGCTTGTGGGAGTTGAAGTTTGAGAGACAAAAGTGTATATTTTTGGTGTTTATAACTCTTTTTTTTCCTTTTGACTTTTTTTGTTGTTGTGTGGATAAGTTTGGTGTTTGATAATGTCTTTCTTTGGAGTCAGAGAAAGACTTTTCCTCCTCTCCTACAATAATGTATAGAGGAAACTTACCCAGAGAATATTATTGTTATTATCCAATAAAATCCATAATTAACTTATAATGTTATTGAATCTCACAATGAATTGGATATGTGAAAAGTACTAGTTCAAGAAAATCCTTAATTAATTTATAATGTTATTGAATTTTGTTGGATGTATTTAACTAAAAATTGCAGTTTATATTAAAATGTATTTAAATATGATTATAAATTTATTTAAAATTTAGTATTATTGAAGTTAATATTTCATAAAATACTGTGAATTTATTGTTACTGAAATATTTTATGTTATGAGTTTATATAATTTTCAAGTGATATTAGATTGTTTAGATAATTTTTTAGTTTTTTTTTTGATAATTTTTTAGTTAAAAAGAATGAAAATTCAATCTCATTGTTTTAGGTAAAACAATTCTAAAATGGCTTAACAAAAAATTACATTTAATTCGTCAATGCATATAAAATTATAGTATAAAATTTATTAAAACCAAATCATCTCAAAGTCTTAAGATTGAATACGCCTCCAAAAATGTTGTTTCTTTGAATTTTCTTAATGTTGATAATATTTAATTAATGAAAGAATAGAGAGAAAAACGGGAAAAAAAAACAATTTTAACTTTCTTTTTTAATAATAAAATCGATAAATACAGAAGTCTGTTAGGTAATAGCTATCTCGAGCTCTTGTTCTTGTCTTTCTAGATGTCGTTTGTGTCTGTATCATCATCAGATTGATTACTTTTGGAGAAGATGAAGAGAATATTCGGTGCGAAGAACAACAAAGAGCCTCCACCGTCCATCCAGGATGCTTCTGATCGGGTTTCTCTACTTAGCTTCTATCTCTTTCGATTCGTTTTTTTTTTTTAATTTGTTAGAGGAATGTAGAGATAGAGATTGGTAATAGAGTTGTTTCGGTTGAGAATTTTTTAGAGATTTTAGCTGGAGATGAAAGTGATAGGTAGAGATCATAGCTATGCGAACTAGTTGGATCTTTTGAAAATCCCTAAAATGTATATCTTCAGATCAATAAAAGAGGAGAGTCAGTGGAAGATAAGGTTAAGAGGCTTGATGCTGAGCTCTGCAAATACAAAGACCAGATCAAAAGAACAAGACCTGGTCCTGCTCAAGAAGCTATCAAAGCTCGTGCTATGCGTGTTCTCAAACAAAAGAAAATGTAAAAGACATTCTTTGTTTTAATATTCAGTTCTTGTCTGCTTCCTCTCATTGGTTTTTAATATCATTAGGTATGAAGGACAACGTGACATGCTGTACAATCAGACTTTCAACCTTGATCAAGTTTCTTTTGCTGCTGAAGGCCTCAAAGATGCTCAACAAACTGTGTGTGTCTCATCAATCACTTCTTATGATGTTTTATGTATATGAATGTGGATAAATCTTATACAAACTTGATTAATTGCAGATGACAGCCTTGAAGTCTGCTAACAAGGAGCTGAAAGGAATGATGAAAACCGTCAAGATTCAAGATATAGATGTACGTTTTTAAGCTCTCTTGTTATTCAACCTCTCTTGTTACTATGTTCCTAGTAACTATGGGTTATTAACTGTATGACACAGAATTTACAAGATGAGATGATGGACTTAATGGATGTGAGTTCTGAAATTCAAGATTCACTGGGTAGGAGCTACAACGTTCCTGATGACATTGACGAAGATGACCTCATGGGTGGTAAGTCCTTTGACATTTCTCTAAGAAACCCCACTTGTCAGGGTCAGTAGAAACTTATTGCCTGTGTTGTGAATTGCAGAGCTTGATGCTCTTGAAGCTGACATGGGAAATGAGATTGAAGCTGACGGAGTGCCTTCATATCTCCAACCCGATAAGGAACCGGATCTTGATGAGGAACTTGACTTGCCTCCAGCACCACCAGGAAGGACAACAACAGGGGCTCAACCTGAACGAGCTGCTCAAGTGAGTTTCCTCTCAACTTTATGTATGTATACTTATGATGAAGAACATTGTTTCATGCTTGTTGCTGATGAGAGAGGTTTATGATGAAACAGAAGGCTGAGGATGAATGGGGATTACCAGCCGTACCACGTGCATCACTTCGGGGATAAATATCGTTTCCACACTTTTGCTTGTGTGCATACAAGAATTCATCTCCAAGCGTTTTCACTCTATTGTTTCTATAATTCTCTTACTTATGTGATAATACGTTTTGTGCATAAGAGTCGCCTCATAAACCACCTTGGATCCTCCTCAGATTTGGTTATGTATGATGTTTCTCAGAAGATGTAATTCTTATCAAGCTATTGATGTAATGAAACACCACAGAGGTAAATTTTGGTTATGTAAGGGAGTCTGATGTTCCCTCCTCACAGCTACTCAACTCAAATCCAGCATAATGAGCTACACTACGATTACAACATTAGAATCTCGAAATTATAACATTTTTTGTGCTAAAGCAGACTAGGTCCAATACTCTCGACACTGAGAGTTGGATACTTTTATACAAATCGGAAAGAGATTTGTCCTTTTCTCAAAACATAGAACTGTCATCATCCTCAAGCTACTTATTATTCTTGTGAGAGGGGGCTCTTGTCTTTAGTTGAGATTGAGTTTGGTTAGATCCAGCAAGTTCCAGTCCAAGTGTGACGAAGCTGTCCTTGGACCTATACTTGAACCTGCAGAATAAGACCTGGCCAGCCTGTTATTGTTGTTGTTGTTGTTGCTCCCAAAGCTTCTCAATCTGGAGTTCAATCTCTGAGCTTCCTTCTTTAGTAACTGGTACTCACCTATACAGAGAATATAAGGTACAAGAAGAATCAGTCAATAGATATTAAGCTTTGATTCAGACACTCCTTGAATGTTTAGTTTATGCTATGCTATTATTTACCTTCCCTTATGAGCTTTTCCTGCTTTAGTATCGCCATCTGCTGCTTCATCTGGCTATTCTCCAATGAAAGTGTTGCACGTGTCTGAAGAAGTGAAGCTACTCTCACTGATAAATCCGCTTCCACTGCCTGTAACACAAAATAACCAATGCGGTTGAGACCAAAACCCAGACCGGTTGGTTTTGGAAAGCACAGACTTAAACAGAAACTCTACCTGCAGCGTGGATACCCTCCTCTCAAGTTCAGCAATGTACTGGAGCTTACGAACTCTTGACCGCTGTCCTGGGTTCCTGGCAAAGTAAAGACATAGGAAATAAAGAAAGAATGAGCACATGACGCAACAAGTTAATGTACAAGCACCGATACCGAGTTTGAACATTCTAAGAGCACCCCTCTGGACATACACACATACAAAATGTCATCAACATCTTTGCCAATCTAGCCAGAACAAACCCATCTTTAACTACAAATCTCACAAACTTAAAACCAAAGTACCCCTTTCGTTATATCTGATCTTGATCTAGAACTAGATAAAGAAGTACCACGTTAGAGCTCAAGGACTAAAACTAGATTCACCCATATGAAACATGTTCATTACGAACATTAGCCGATAAAAGATACTCTTAAGGGACTAAAGCTTGTCAATCTCTCTACAACAAAGTAATGATGAGTTAATGTTCTCTCACCTTTTGGCATTTGGTACACCCATCGAACCGCAAGCATCTTCTCCCACAGGTGGACAGCTGATCCTTTTCACAGTATCATCCGAGTTCTGAGGAGCTTTCTGAGAACCATAATCCGAGAAGGCAGAAGCAATAGGATTGTTAGAGAAGCTTGAGTTGTTCCTTGCTCTTGGCGAGTTGGGACCATACACACAAGCTGACTCCAACTCCCCACAAGCTTCAGAAGTCAAACTTTCTTCATCCTCGCTTTGGTTAAAACCAGCAAAGTCTGCTGAGATGTCACCCAACAGCACAACTGAGTCGCTAGCTGAGCGGCGCAGAGGAGGAGGACCTCCATCAGTTTTGTCACGCAGCAGCTCATCGAGCCAAGCTGGTTGTTCCTCGAGCGTGGAATCTTGAGTGGGAGACTTGTGGTGACCAATGTATGATTCAATGGGTGAAGAAGAAGAGTAATAGGTATCTGCAGCCGGGTTCAAAGACAGTTTCTTTGGAATAGGGCAACGAGGAGGAAGCTGACCAGGCCTTGACATGATTTAAAACACAAAGGAGATTTGCTTCACAGATTTCCCTAAAATATCATCAACAAAGTCAAAAGCTTTCTTAGTAGAGAATAATAGTAAAACAAGTCATCATCAATCAACTTAAAGAAGCTAAACCCTATGCAAAACTAAACCAAATTTTAGAGCTTTAAACCCTATTAATGATCAAACTGAGACCTCAATCTAAGAAAAATCATTACTTTAGATAAACTAAGATCCCGACAACAAGTCTTGTAATAACCCCACACGACAAAGAAAACAAAACAAAAGACAAAAAAGTTTTTAAGACGAAGAACAACATCGAAGCAATGAAACAGTTACCAGCAGAGAATCATTACAACCTTAAACAAAAAAACGCATTGAAATCAAAACCAGAAAACCCTTCAAAAATCTATAAACTTTGAATCGAATAGTCAGACAGAGACATAACAGAGCAAGTAATAACTCTTGAATCATCGGAAAAGTATCTTACTTTTACCTCCGGTGAAAAATTCTCCGGCGATGACAGTGAACAATGTCGGAGTTAGAGAAACGGCGAGAGTGTAGGCGAAGGAAAGATATTAATTAGCGTGCAGAACCAATCGTCTCTCTCTCTCTGCAAAAGGAAAAAAAAAGGAAGAGAATTGATTCGTTAGCTTTATCTCTCTCTCTCTCTCTCTCTCACAGCTGCGTCGTGTGCTCGCTCGTATAAATGTTATTAAAACGTGTTGTTAAAATACGCAGAGACTTGACGAAAGAGGCTGGAGACGGAGACGTACGGACGGCTCTTTGGGCCCTTTTGGTTTGCGTCAATGGGTCACTGACCTGAACCCATCCGTGCTTTTTTTCTTTTTTTTTTAATAAAATATATAATTTTTTGGGGTTTTGGGTTGTCACATTGATTATGATATTTCATCAGATTTTTGGCATTTACATTTTTTTTTGGTTTAAACAAACGTATATTCTGAATTTAGTCTAGAACATTCGGCAGCAACAGCTGTAAAGAGACTCAAGAAGCATTATTGTGTTTATATGTTAATTGACTAATTGTAGTGTATGGTTAACTTTAATCAATAAGGTTGAGTTTGTAGACATTTGTTTCTTTTTATACATTATGTAGTGTTTAACCGTGTGTTATGTGTGGTTCAGTATTTGTCATCAGTCCATATGCTTAGTCATTTGAATGCAGAGCGAGTGGCTTTTTTTTCATCCACACCAAACCTGGCATTATGTAACCTGAAAAATATAAGAGTATTTTCAACAAAAAGTTCTAGCACGAGTTTTCAATATATATATATATATATATATATTAATATTTGTATTTAATTGTGAGATTCTTAATTTTATGAAAAATCTAATCCAAAATATTTGTATTAGTGTAATTTCGCTTGAGTTTCTGTAAAATTTAAAATTTCACAATTAAATAATATATAAGTTTCGGTGTTAGAATCCGCTATTGAAGTTAACAAAATGACAGAGGGCATTTCCCTTAGAATGTTGTTAACATAGAGAATTAAAAATTAACTAAGCTCTTCATTTTTGCCTTTTTCAATAATGGCTCAAAGGTTTAAAGTTTGATCAAACAGACTTGACCAATAAAACAGCTGGTGCTTCACAGCTTTAAGTATTGAATAATATCGAGTACCTGTTTCGTTTACGCAAAGTTGGAGATTTATTTGTGTATTAGATTGCTAATCCTTGTGGGAACTTTTTAAAGCATAAGAATAG
>CAJHQP010001312.1:0-121007 GCA_905132765.1 Moricandia arvensis | reverse complement strand
TAATGCAATTTAACCCTTGGTTTTCGCCTTAAACTTCCAATTGTGCAATCTAAACCCTGTCAAATGCAATTTTGCATGAAAATGCAATGTAAAGACCTAAATGCAACCTAAAATGATAATAATAAACTAAATTATGAATCTAAAACTCAACAAAAACAAGAGATATCAGTAATCACCGAGTAAGCGACGAAATCACACTTGTTCATCTTGAGGCTCCAGTAATGTGCTAATGGACAATGTGCACTTCCACATACAGGGTCCTGAAGGAACAAAAGAGCCAAACAAAAAGATGTGAAGTTCTAAACATACTTTTATAGTGTTTTATTTGAGCCTATACAAAGTAAGATGATGAGAATTTTTAACCTCATCCACTCCTAATCTTGGAGAAAAGAACCGACTACAAAAATCATACACAGATTCTTCAGGAGCAGCAGCTGTAACAATGATCAATTTTCCGGGACATTTAGAAATATCATCCATGTTTGGCTTTAGTTCAGTGACAGCTTCCCAAGATGGAAGCTCAACCTGTAACCATATGGATAAAGATAATCATTGGTTTTGGAAATGAGAGCAAAAATACACTTATTTTAGTGCTATTTGTAGGTATTTTCAAAAAATATGAAAAAATATTTTTCTTTAATAATGCATACAACGATTTTTTCGGAGACAAATTTATCAGTTGTGGACTTCGTGGTTCCTCGGACATCAACAATGGTAGCTCCATTCAAGGCTTTGGAAAACATGGACTTGATGTCACTTGAGTTGTATAACTCACAAGTTGGAATCACAGGGAAGTTCATTTCGACCAAGAACGATCGACCTTTCACTGAAGTATCTGGAACCCGCTTGGCTGCAAGAATACCTGATTGTGTTACAAACTCGACCTTGTCTGAATCAACCAAACCGTTTGAGAAGAGGGTATAAGCAGATGCCAATGTTCCATGACCACAAAGATCCATCTACAAATTAATGATCGATTTTTAAATAACCCTTAGTATACTCTTTACAAAAAAAAGAAATAACCCTTAGTATATTTATCACACTTAAGAATTGATCCAATGATTAGGGATAACCAATATAAAGTTACAGACCAATGTTAATATCAGCATGACTCCTATGAATATATAATATAGAGAAACTCCGTATGATATCATTTATAAACCACTTTTTATTCCAAAATAGCACATAAATGAAAGAAAAAAATCAAAATAGCATTAATTAAAAAATTTAAATATTATATTTTTGGATTAGTGATTAGTGATTAGCGTTTATGATTTGGTATCTACGGGTAGGGTTAGGTTAAGGGTTTAGATTTTGGAGTTATTTAGTCTTTTACCTTTGGAATAATGATATTTTGGAAGTTTTTTTTTTTGCTTTGTGATATCTTTATCATATTTTTTTTTGTGATATCTAAGGGGTCTGCCCATATATATGTATATGGCTTGTTTTCAATGATTTTGAAGTTTTTTAAAAATGTTGTGTATTTGTTAATCAGTTTTGGTATTAAATATTTGACTTAGTTTCTTAAAAGCAAGTCCAACTCTAGAGTCATACTCGTGATTTAGATATCATTTTTATGTCAAAACATTCAACGGTCCAATTCAATCAACCTCAAAAGAAATGAAGTCAAAAGTTGCCAAACCTCGAGTGAAGGGGTGAACCACCGGAGACGGAAGCGACCATCGTGACCAGTAATAGGAGTCACAAAACAAGTTTCAGAAACGTTAAACTCTGCGGCTAGATGATAAGGGTTTTTAGTCCTCAGAGCAAATCAATGTAGTATTTAAGATTGTCGAACCACAGGGAACTAGTGATCTACACACTAAGAATACACAAACTTTCCTAATCTAAGCAAATAAGGGAAGATGGGTGATTTGTAACTAGCTAAACTCCTAGAATTATAAACAAAGTGATCTCAAATCCTAACAAGAAACAAGCGCAAGAATCAAAGTGTCGATCAATAACTAAGGATAGATCCATGGGCAAGATCATCGATATCGGGTGATTAAGATTCAATCTAGGATGATCAAACAAAACAATCAACAAGTCTATAGGTCTAAATCTCGTTCAAATAGACTAATCCACTTCCGTGACAATAATCCCTATGCTAATCATGAATTAGATATCAACTCCCGTTGGCCTTATCCAATCAAGCATGCATAAAACACAAGTCTACTAACCACTAAACATCTTGACAACAACTCCCGTTGGCCAAGCATGTATAGGACAATACTAGGTTGTTCAAGCATTTCATCGAACACCTTCCGGGCGTGAAACTACTTATGATCTAGATTAGATTTCCCAATCTTAACCTAGCATTAAAATCACCTAATAAGCCATAGAACAAAGTTAATCAAGCAAGAATCATCCTAAACATCCACCTAATCACCCTAATCTACTTAACCCATAAATCTAAGAATGTTTACTCAATGAACTCCATGATAAACCTTAAATCTATGGGAGATTCAAGGTTAATCATGTTATGAGAATGAGAAACAAGAATTAATATGAAGAACTTCCTTTAGAATGATCAAAGATTCAAGGTTTTACAATGAAAAATAAGTTCTTAGAGAGAAAATGAGATATTCTAGGGTTTTTAGGGTCTAAATCTATTTATAAGAGGTTAAAATCTGGTCCAATCGCCAATCGCAAACGCCGGTCGCTGATCGCAAATGCAGTGATTAGCGTTTGGCCGCGATTTGAAAATCGCGTTTGGTCACCTTCTCCAACCACCGCGGGTTCACCGCCCCGCGCCGTCAAGCCGCTGCGAATCTCACCATGTCCCGAGCGGGTGAGCTGACCCGCTCCACCTGGTCGCGCTAACCTTGGCGCATCACCGCGGGTGAGCCGTGTCGCGCCACTTGACCTGGCTGAACCCGCCTCGTCTTCCTCGCATCTCCTTCTCCGCAGTCCTCGCGTCAAGCCTCCATCTCCGCCGCTTTGCTTCACCAAGGGTTCAGGTCCGAGACTTCACCTCGCCGTGGTCTTCTTCACCGTCGTGGTTGTGCTCATCGCCGGAACCAAGCTCGCCGTCACGTCTCCAATCGAAGAAGAAGAGAGCTCGTTCTCTCCAATGGCCACTTTTGGTCTATTTGCACATGTGGTCCTCATAGCTTCTTTAGTTTTACAAATCGGCCCAAACTTTGGAAATTGCAGAAATGTCTTCTCTTTAGCCCCTTAACTTTTGATGGTACAATTCAGCCCGACGAATATTCCATATTTCCAGCCTTGGTCCCTGAAGTTTCTGTTATTTTCACGCCTGCCCCAATACTTCTAAATTCACAGGAATAACCATCGATTTGGCTCCAAACTTCTCAAGTGTGCACTTTAAACCCTGTCAAATGCAATAATGTATGCAAATGCAATATAAAGACCTAAATGCAACCTAGAATGATAATAATAAACTAAAATATGAACCTAAAACTCATCAAAATCAAGAGATATCAACTCCCCCAAACTTACTATTTACTTGTCCACAAGTAAACTTTCAAGAACAAGATGATGAAATGTTTTAAAATGGGAGCTTGCAACTAAAAGAGACACTTTCTAGTCTTCAGCATGATATCCTAAAAGAAACATAGCAAATAGCATGAACAATCTTTTCTATTACACTCTATCTTCTCAAGGCCTATCTTAACTTTAATATCTCTACACAAGTCACTCACTCATCAATCAACAAGTCTCTTAACCAACTCTCACATTCATTCAAACAAGCATACAAGGTGAATTCTTGCAAATGGGAAATTGGTCCTAATCACTTGGCTTGGTGAGAGAAAGGCTTGAAGCTATGGTGAAGTAAGAGGGTTATCAAGTTTATCATGGTGGTTCACTCTCAAGAACAAGTAGCTTGACATTATGTATAATATATCTAAGAAAGAGAACAACTCATGCATACAATGTTTGATCCTCATTGTTCTACCCATTTCCTAGACACAAAACAATTACTACCCTTGATTCCCAATGTCAAACTCACTTTCACTCACTCAAAGACCCCAAGAACACTCAAGAACACTCTCACTTTTAGAACTCTTTGTTTCTTTTGTGTACTAGGGATTCACTCTTTTTCTTAACCTTAGCTCTTTTTTTTTCTTTTTTTTTCTTTTTCCCCACTCTTTTGAATCTTTCTTTTCTTTTCATAGGGGTTTTTCTTTCTTTTGATACTCTTTGAGCTAATAATTTCTTTTTTTCTTTGATCCCTAATATCTTATCTTTTCTTTAGACTTTTGAGTTCACTATTTTCACTCACTTTTTTCTCAACCCTTCAAGATCAAACACTTAATACTCCCTTCCCATCCTATTAGCTAGACAATTGTGAGATCTCAAACCTAGCAAGTAATGAGGATCAACCATTGTCGTTCTCAATACTCTCAACATTATGCACATCTCAAACTTTCAGAAAAGACCTCACTCATCAAATTGACTAGGGCTTGAAAGAAAGGTAAGGGTAAGGGTGAGGAGAACCATCCAAAGTGGAGATGGCCACTTGAGTTGCCAGAGATTGGTAGAAGGATTAAGACCAACTCAAGTGTGTGTGAGGTAACCATGATCAAGCACAACAAAAGCCCATAAGCAAGAAAGATTAGGTTCATTAACTCAAATAAGATTGGAGTTGGTTTAAAGAACAAATCAATATCAAGCTCACAACAAGTTTCAAGTAGAGTTTTCAAGGCTCGAATCATACAAGATTTTTAATAGATATTTAAGCTACTTGATATGTTTAGCTAGGGTATCATGTTGAGTTCTAGACATGTGTTCTTTGCAAAGAAATTAAAACACAGCTCCCTATGCATATGTATGCAACCCAAATGCTTCTAAACTCAATCCTAAAGATGCAAATAAAATAAAATATGAATCTAAATGTTTGTTTTTGTGTTTTTCGAAAATTTTCAAGTTTTTTATGCAACCTAGTATGTACAATGCAATGCATGAGACTCATGACAAGTAAACAAAACAAAAAACAATGTGAGATAGTAGACTCTCCTCCAAACTTACTTCACACAGTCTCTTGTGTGAGAGTAAATTTGAAAAAGAGATCAAAGAAAAATAAAACATGATGAACTAAGTATTGACAAAGGTAGAATGCACTTACTTGGAGTTGGCTTTGATGAGAGAAGGGGATGAGGAAGGAGAGCTTGTTGTGACCTTGGCCATTTTGTCTTGACCTCTTGAAAAGATTTAGAACTCTCCCAAACTTGTCCCTAAACTTATTCAAAAACACTAAAGTAGATTAAATAGAAAGAGAAATATATACAAAGGATAAACATGGGAATGCCTCCCAAGCGCGCTTGTTTTAAGTCTCTAGCTTGACTTTGTGTGCTTGCTAGTCATAAGTATCAAAAGGTTGAGCCAATGCACCTTTGATCCTTCTCCTACAAGAATAAGAAACAAAATATGCAAAGAAGCACACTACTGTCCATAGAAAATAGACAGATTTTTCATCAAAGAGCTTCACTAAAGATGTAACATGACTTATGAAATTCTCCTTGAGTTTCAGATGGTCATGAGAATCAAATGCATTTGATGAAAACACAAAGTCAACTACAGGCTCAAACGATGTTTTAACAAAGTAGTCAACTTTATCTTCATCAATCAAATAAAACACAATGTTCTCATTCTCATGATTGTTTTTGACAAGGGGATTTTCTATCTCAAGCAAAAGGTTATCCACATCAAGTTCATCCCCTAAATCAGCTAGCTCAAGAGGAAGGCTAGACTCATCAAGCATCAAAAAGTCAGTTTCGAGATCAATTAAAGCACAAAGATAGTTCTTATCAAAACAAACTTCAAAATGATCTCTAACAATCTTTTCTACTCTCAAGTCATCTAGTTTTCTAGTTTCACATATCAGATCAAGACATTCATTTAAAAGCCCCAGAGAATCAAGATTAGGGGCAATGTTCTCACCACAAGGCAAGCAAATTTCCTCAAGTTGAAGTTTTAAAGTAGAAATGCTTGTACCTTCCAGCTGGAGTGGTGGAACCCAATACATTACCTCATTAAGAGCACAAGCAGCATCAAACTCATCTTGAGTAACTTCCCTTCCTTCAAACTCTGCTCTATCTCTAATGAGGTGTATCCGGACCATTTGTGCTAGGTGTCTCATTGGCTTGCCCCAATACTCTTTCATTCTCTTAAGCCGATGTAACTCCACCCTTTGGTCTGGTGTGAGTATGCGTATATCAAAGGGTGGTGGCTCCACATATGGCTGATCTTCAATGTGATCTTCAAATATGTTTTCCTCTTCTTGTAGCCTCTCAAAGTGGCTTGAAGTCATCTCTACAAATAACAAAAACTAGAATAGAAAGTTAGTAGATGTACAAAAGCAAATCAAAGCAAGAAAATAAAGCTTAGTCTCAAGAAAATCTGAAATCCTAATGATAAATCTACTTAGTTCCCCGGCAACGGCGCCAAATTTGATAAGGGTTTTTAGTCCTCAGAGCAAATCAATGTAGTATTTAAGATTGTCGAACCACAGGGAACTAGTGATCTACACACTAAGAATACACAAACTTTCCTAATCTAAGCAAATAAGGGAAGATGGGTGATTTGTAACTAGCTAAACTCTTAGAATTATAAACAAAGTGATCTCAAATCCTAACAAGAAACAAGCGCAAGAATCAAAGTGTCGATCAATAACTAAGGATAGATCCATGGGCAAGATCATCGATATCGGGTGATTAAGATTCAATCTAGGATGATCAAACAAAACAATCAACAAGTCTATAGGTCTAAATCTCGTTCAAATAGACTAATCCACTTCCGTGACAATAATCCCTATGCTAATCATGAATTAGATATCAACTCTCGTTGGCCTTATCCAATCAAGCATGCATAAAACACAAGTCTACTAACCACTAAACATCTTGACAACAACTCCCGTTGGCCAAGCATGTATAGGACAATACTAGGTTGTTCAAGCATTTCATCGAACACCTTCCGGGCGTGAAACTACTTATGATCTAGATTAGATTTCCCAATCTTAACCTAGCATTAAAATCACCTAATAAGCCATAGAACAAAGTTAATCAAGCAAGAATCATCCTAAACATCCACCTAATCACCCTAATCTACTTAACCCATAAATCTAAGAATGTTTACTCAATGAACTCCATGATAAACCTTAAATCTATGGGAGATTCAAGGTTAATCATGTTATGAGAATGAGAAACAAGAATTAATATGAAGAACTTCCTTTAGAATGATCAAAGATTCAAGGTTTTACAATGAAAAATAAGTTCTTAGAGAGAAAATGAGATATTCTAGGGTTTTTAGGGTCTAAATCTATTTATAAGAGGTTAAAATCTGGTCCAATCGCCAATCGCAAACACCGGTCGCTGATCGCAAATGCAGTGATTAGCGTTTGGCCGCGATTTGCAAATCGCGTTTGGTCACCTTCTCCAACCACCGCGGGTTCACCGCCCCGCGCCGTCAAGCCGCTGCGAATCTCACCATGTCCCGAGCGGGTGAGCTGACCCGCTCCACCTGGTCGCGCTAACCTTGGCGCATCACCGCGGGTGAGCCGTGTCGCGCCACTTGACCTGGCTGAACCCGCCTCGTCTTCCTCGCATCTCCTTCTCCGCAGTCCTCGCGTCAAGCCTCCATCTCCGCCGCTTTGCTTCACCAAGGGTTCAGGTCCGAGACTTCACCTCGCCGTGGTCTTCTTCACCGTCGTGGTTGTGCTCATCGCCGGAACCAAGCTCGCCGTCACGTCTCCAATCGAAGAAGAAGAGAGCTCGTTCTCTCCAATGGCCACTTTTGGTCTATTTGCACATGTGGTCCTCATAGCTTCTTTAGTTTTACAAATCGGCCCAAACTTTGGAAATTGCAGAAATGTCTTCTCTTTAGCCCCTTAACTTTTGATGGTACAATTCAGCCCGACGAATATTCCATATTTCCTTGGTCCCTGAAGTTTCTGTTATTTTCACGCCTGCCCCAATACTTCTAAATTCACAGGAATAACCATCGATTTGGCTCCAAACTTCTCAAGTGTGCACTTTAAACCCTGTCAAATGCAATAATGTATGCAAATGCAATATAAAGACCTAAATGCAACCTAGAATGATAATAATAAACTAAAATATGAACCTAAAACTCATCAAAATCAAGAGATATCACTAGAGACTGAAGCCATGCCTCGTCTCTCTCATGGTCCTCTTCAAGAATGCACACTGCTGCTGGGTTCCCTTTGAAAGGTGACTCGGTGAATGCATCAACCTGTTTTTAGTAGTAACATTTTATCAATATCTTGATAAGTTTTTTTTTTTTTTAAAGAATGTACTAAACTACATTATCAAAGAAAAACAAGATACACTTACCACAAAGTAGTTCACAGGCTTATTCATGATCATGGCCATATCTTTTCTTTTTCCTGTTTTGGTATTCTACATCTCTCAGTGTTGACTTATATACGCAAAAAAACGCAGCCGTGGAATAATTATCTGTTAATTAAAATAACAATGGAAATTAAATAATACTAAAGGAAAACTTGGGAGAAAACTAGCCGTATGTATTACTCGTTTAAAAACACATACGAGTGTTCATTGACAACTTGAACTCAACCTCTACCACTTGAATATATATATATTTTTATTTTGTTTTTGCTAAAACACCCAATTGACGATAAGTTAAAAAAAAAATCGTTACATATCTTGAAACAAAATCTAAGTTTTCCAATCTAATTTTGGTACAGCAAACTACAGCAAGAGCATGATTAATGGGGGTTCTTAGAGATGGAGTTTTTAAGAAAAAGATAAGAAACTATTTCTTAATTTTTAACTGGAAAAGTTAAAATCTGGTTCTTAAAAACCTTATTTAAAAATCAATTTTTAACTTTTTCAGTTAAAAGTTAAGAAACAGTTTTTTATTTTCTCCTAAAAATTTCATTCCTAAAAACTCTCATTAATCATGGTCTAAGATGTAAGTATTGTTCTCTACTTCTCTTTTTAGTTATTCAGTTTTTTCATTGGAACGTCCAAAAATATTGATTGTGACAATTTTTGAAATATAAATGTGAAATTATAACAAAATAATTAACAAAAAAAAACTAACCAAAATTGATATATGAAATCAGTATAGTATAGACTATAGCATTTTCTTTTAATTTAGAATATCTGAACAGACAGATTCACGCCTTATCTCAAATCATGCTTCTTATCACTATGTACTTACCCACTATAACATTCTTTTTTCGCTTGGTTATAATATAAGATTTTTTTTGGAAATAGAAAACAATATTTTTCTTGAATATGGATTTTAATATATAGATCATAAAATATATTATTAGTATATATTAACAAAGTTGAAAATTGATATGGTGTGGACCATATTTGGTGTAAAATTGTATGTAATAGTCAATATTTTCATGCTCTTCACAAATCTTCGGAAAAACAATTTAGGAAGAATTTAATCAAAAAAAAAACAATTGAGGAAGAAAGTTAATATTCTCTTACAAAAGAGTCAATATTTCATGCAGCCAAAAACATGTGGAAAATATATCCAAACATGTCAGCAAATCAGACAAGATCATGACACTGTGACTCTCGGTCTCAGGAGGTATACTCAGCATTGATCTTCACATAGTCATAGCTGAGATCACACCCCCATGCCTTTCCAGTGGCTGCCCCATCACCTACTGTTAAATCGATTGTAACAGTTCCATGAACCTCGCCAGCTTTCTTGAGGTAGTTACTGGCTCCATCCCTGTGTTTGTAAAACATTTGTGTACGAACATGACTTAACTCTATTTTTGCCATTGAGAGACAAGATCAGTTATAAGATGATATTACCTGTTGAAAGGAAGAGGTTGACCACACTCCATGAGTGAGAACTCGCCGAGTGATATCTTTAACTTAGCCATATTGAAAGAAACCCCAGCGTAGCCTGCAGCTGCAGCTATGCGTCCCCAGTTAGGATCTCTCCCATAAACAGCTGCCTGTCACAACCATCAACGGCAGATGTTTACTATTAGTTCAAAACAAGAAGCATGATCGCTTTCATCATTCATGTAATGTCAACATACTTTGACCAGTGAAGAGGAAGCTACTGAGCGTGCAATCTTCGCTGCTTCAGCTTCAGTTTTTGTTCCTTTTACTGTAACCTGGTGATATTGTGTTTACACGTTTGAGGCCTGTTTTCAATCAGAGAGTTGTAAGAAATCGTTTTTCCACTAACCTCAATGAGACATGTTGCGCCTTCACCATCCCAAGCTATTGATTTGGCAAGTCCTTGCATCACCTGAGAGTTATTACGTTTTAGAGTTCCATGTTAAGTCCAGCTTATGAGCAACTGTTAGAGAGATAGCAAGAACATACATACCGCATCAAGGCATGCCTGAAGCTGTGTAGCTTCCTTACAGTTCAAAGAAGATATAAAATGTGATCCAGATAGCCCGCTCGCCAAAGCAATGACTGTGTCATTAGTACTCGTGTCCCCATCTACCTATAAGACCATACTTTCATTAACCAGAGCCTGGAAATGAAAACCTGATCCTGTAGCAACAATGTTTGAAATATGTAACTTACAGTGATCTGGTTGAAACTTCGGTTTACTGCAACCATTACCATCTTTCTCCAGATATCAGTTTCGACAAGAGCGTCCGTTGTAATGACCTGCGAAAGACAATTATCAATGTATGTATGTCTCAACAACTATGTTGGATTGTGGCCAATAGCTAAAGAACATACACCTAGCATAGTTGCCATATTTGGATGGATCATCCCAGAGCCTTTTGCCATACCTCCAACTCTGATTGTGGTTCCTCCAACCTGAGTAATGTCAGATCTTTGTAAGATATATGAAACTCAAGGAAGAAACAGAATGCAACAGTGTTTCTTGGACCTACCTGTGCTTCAACTGCCACGCTCTTGCTTACAAGATCTGTTGTCGTGATAGCTATAGCAGCAGAATCTGCCCTGTATATCAAAATTTGATTTGGTTTAAGAGGATGTCCAGTGTCTGATATAGAAAGTGAAGACTGTGTGACCTAAGGAGCTGAAAGAGACAAGAAGATTACTGTTCAACAGAGTCTGACATCGAGTTGACTAGTGTTGGAAGTGCTTCCAGAAGCTCTTTCTGCAGAAACATTAGTGAGATAGTAAGGGTGAGAACACAAGTGATTCAAAGTTACTAGAACACTTGTTTTTGTAACCTTTTTAATCCTGTGACCAATAACCCCAGTTGACTCAATTAGTACTTCCTCTGGACTCACTTTAAGTAGCTGCAACAACAGATAATCAAAAGGGAGCAATGTTGAAAGATATGAGGTTTGAGGGAGACACCAAGACATACTGTCGCAAGAGAACCAACACAATCTAACATATCTTGGTAACCAGCATCACCCTGAAAAAAAAGAAAAAAGAATGATCTCAATCCTTAATACATATAACAATAACGAGTGATGCATAGCTAAGAACCATATAACATTCACACTACTTATTGAAAGCATCAGCCTAAATCTTAGATATCTTACCGTAGCTGCATTGGCTTGACCAGCATTAATCAACACTGCACGCGCCTGAAAGATATCAGAAACTTACTGAATCAAAGCTCATACGCACAACAGGATTTGGGTCTAAGTCTAGATGATTACCGTTTTAGAAGTCTCAAGAACCTTCTTGCAGTAAACAACAGGAGCAGCAGCAACCACATTCATTGTAAACACCCCTGAAAACAAAAAACTACAAACGTTTTCGCCACTAAATACAACACATTAAGCACAACAAACATAGAGAGTATATGGACCTGCAGCTACAGCGTCGACATCACAGGTGACAAGAGCGAGATCAGGCTTCTTCCCTGAAGCTCGTAAACCAGCATACATACCAGCAGCTTTAAACCCTTTAGCAGCTGTAACTCCACCCGCTATCTAATCCAGCAACAACAACAAAAAGACTCAATCTTTCGAGCTTTGAAGAGAGACTAAGAGAAAGGTCAAATACCTGTTTCCACGAGCCTTCAGGTAGAAAGATTGGAGCTGCTGGTATGTTACCAGACGCCTCTTCCGTGGTGGTTGCCATTGCGAAGACTCTTAGTTCTCTCCGAGGAGATGCTACAAAGCTCTGAGACATGGGAAGGGAAAAAAAGTCGAAAGTGTCAAACTTTTCCTGACCAATCACAAGCAAAGAGTAAAGGGCTTTGTCTAAAGAGAGAAAGAGACCTTATGTGTGAAGAAATGGGGAAGCTTGAGGGAGGAGAAGTGAGTGTGGTAACATGAATTCATCTTCTTTCTTGTTGAGAACAATCGCCTGAGTTCGAGAGATCAGGAAGCTTTTGCAGATTTTGATTTTGATTTTAATTGTCTTTTTTTTTGTGATTTCTTTGTCTGAATAATCAAACCTTAAACCCTAGTGACCCAACGCCGTTTTGCCTCATCCAGTTTTTTGACTTTTTGTTTTTTTCTTTACTTTTTGCCGCCGTTTTTTTTTTTTTTTGTTATATGTTTGTTATGGGATCATCATATGACGTCTCAGAAACATAAGTTAAGGTCTGAAAAGTGATTTGTCTCTGTGCCTCAAAGAAACGAAGGGGTTGAAGAAGCTATTTTCATTCCATACGGAAACAAAAAAAAAAAAAAGTGTTATGCCTTTTGTTCATTTACACCACCGAATGGCTAGGAAGAAGACTTGAGGCTCCGTAGTGGTTCTCTAGGTCTTACAGGATCCACAAAGATCACCCCAACACCAACTGTCCAAGAACTTTGCATACCCTTCCTTTGATCTCCCAGTCTCTCCGTCTGTGATCACTCTAGCTGCACCACCCCAAAAATAACAAAATTGCTGACTAACCATCCCCCAAAAGGGACAAATGCATCCTGAAGCTTTTCATTTTGTGAGAGTCTGGAGAAGACCTAGTCAAGGCACAAAGGTACAGCCAGCAAGTCCTTATATTGAAGACCTTAAGATGGTCTTTATAAAGTAAAACAAGTTATAGCACCATCCAGACAGTCCTTAAAGCAATTCACAGCTCAGAGAAACAGCCGTATTGTTCTCATAAGAGTTCCCCAATATTTCGAAGCTTGCCGTAGTAGTAATCAAGAAGGAATACCCAACACAAAGACGATGATTAGCACACTCACCCGCAACACAACACATCCAATGCACTGAAGCTCAGTGATCTCCAAATTCATTATCACAAAAACGAGAAAAACTCTTAACAAGACTGAAATGATTTATTTTCTACAAGTCATACAAATCCTTATGACCCTTCTATTTATTTGTTCTGTTTTTTTTTTCTTTGGTCTTTTTACAAACCTGGAACTGTTCTGGGACTCCTTTGTCAACCTACAATCTATTTTCAAAACATAACAAAAAGAAATCAAAAGCCCCCAACAAAAGAGCAGAGCACCCAAAAAAAATGAAAGAAGAGGAAAGATCCGAACAACAAAATCCAGACGAATCTCTTTAAAGATCAGATGAGAGTTGTTGATTCTGATGAACACTTTGGTACTTTCTTCTCCAGCATTGAGGTTCCTTTAAAGACTGTAAGCTGCACTTCCTTTTGGTAATTCTGCAACTGCAAAAAAAAAACACCATTTTGATTGTTTGTTATACTTGCTAAACCAAATGTACGTATATATGCATGAGTCTCATAAACTAGTAACACATCACTGCATAGCAAAGCTTTACCTAATAATAACGATCTGAAAAGAAAATTTTCACTTACTTGCTGCTCAGTCATCTTTGTAAAGCCAAATTTATTTGTCCATATAGACTCGGCTTCTTCAGCTGCTGGAAGCACCAGGTTCTCAACATTTAGAGAAGAAAGAAGATTCTCCACACAAGCAAACAGCCCTTGGAAGTAGCCCTACATACCATTTCCACAATAGCAAATTATTTAATACATGGGTCAAAACAAAAAGATACAAATGGGATGAACAGAAGCTTTACCCTTCCTTGGTACTCTCTGCTTGTGGCTACCATAGGAAGTTCAGCAACTTGCTGACCAAAAATTCTCAGCAGCGCAGCAGAAACAACAAGAGAACTATACGCGCACCATGAGAAACAAAAAAGAAACAATTAGCATACAAAAACAGAGAAGTTGTAAGAGGAATAATAAGACATAAACAAAAGGAGAAAAGGCATAAACAGCAGAAAACATACTTTACGATCAGGACCAAACAGTACATTCCTCCAAACTCTTGCCCTGATATATTTCTCCTGCAAGTAGGTCATAAAATGACAAGACAAATCAACTACTGTCAAACCTAGATGTTGCATCAGAGTTTATCACATCATCACTTACCCATACACCATGACAGGAATGAGATCACGACCAGACTTTGCAACAATGGGATCAAAACATTCCTAGAAGATTAGAAAGACAAGAATTAGGCAACATGTTTGTTATACGTATATCACGGCTAATATGAAGCGAGAAATTGCCCAAGCATAGAGCCTGAGAGCACATCTCTAACAAGTAATAACACAAGAGATAATTGGAACACATCTGAAGTCAAGACATACCCTGAAGATAACAGCCGCTCGTGATAGCAAGGGCAGATGCTCTGGGTATCGACTTTTTCCACTAAGTATCCTCCATTCGACTGTATCCCCATCCTCCGTAATTATTCCCTTTTCTCTGTCTTTTCTGCGTATCATGTCTGACAAAGGCCCAGGAATAGTTTGTGGCCCAATTGAAACAGAACTCTGAACTGCCGTGTGAATCCTGCTGCAGCCATTACAGCAGAACCATTTCTCTTGCGGTATTTCCTACAGCATAAAGGGAAGAAGTTGAGAAAAGTTGCATGACCCAGTGAGCACAATCCAGAAGGAGACAGCCTTACGCAACTTACTTTTAAATCACAGAGCCCATTCTCTCGCAGACAACCAACATGGTACTCTTTCTCACACTTCAAAAGCAATGAAGAGCACTGTCAGAAAAGGCTAAACTGGTAATGGGAAGTGTTTGAATAAAAGAGATCAAGAGAGTACCTGGTCACAAAGAATAACAGTCCTTTCATCAAATATTCCGATGCTAAAATCATGGGACCTATCAACAATAAAAAGAAAGTGAACACCGTAAGCAGCAATTCATGTAGATTACGAATCATGAACTGTAATCAAAACTTCATGTTGCAGTCTGCACATGTATGTAGATATTTCACAACTGTTAAAATCGATACGTGAGAGCTGACTATAGGTATGCAACAAACCTGCAGAACACGCAGCCACCAATTTCGCTTTCTGGAGCTTTGACGACTCTAGACAGTCTTATAAGTATGGGCTTAGAGTTGCCAGAAGGACCAGTAGCAGTAGCCTTTTTACTAGATACAGATCCATCACTGCAGCTCGAACAGTACCACGTACCTTCAGGCTTAGACTGGAATTTTAAACAAGCTGCACATGAAAAGAATGAAGGATCAGAAGCATAGAAAAAGACGAGAACTGATATCTAAACTGAATTAAAGCCCACGTATCTAATCTCAAAAGAAAATGGTTTAAGAGAGCTACTTTAAACTTCCATATGCTTCATGATTAATGAAATCATTTTGAAAGCCGTGCTTCAGCAACTTCCAGTAATATACAAGAGTAAACGAGCAAGAGTAATATACTCCGCGAATATCTTACCTGTATGGAATGCTTGAGGGCATCCAGCACAAAGCAGCAAATCTCCACCATCCCCACATATAGAACACATATCATCACTGTCACCGGTTGTGATGACTTGTCCATTAGCCAATGATAAGGCTATATCATGCAAAGACAATCCGGAAGAGATAAAGATATGACGATAACTGCAAAAGATACAAGCACTTCAGATATACGCATTCCAACAATTACGGGAAACTAACACAATTATTGGATAACTCACGGTTGTCGTCTACCAGCCATTCCAGCATGTGCTTCGAATTGCGAGGGACTAATCTGTTGTACATAAATTCATAACACATTAGTAAAACTATCTCTGAATTTCAAACTGGGTCTGGTGGGCAGTCCACATAGCCACTAGATCCACAACTCACCTCTCTGTTGCAGCAGCTACATACTATACCATTTCCTTGCTTGTAACCCGCTAGTAGTTTCTGAAGGGAAAGCAATTGTTAACTAAGCTGAACTGAATGTCAGTGAAAAATAAGCAGAACAAGTCATTTGTCCGAAATAACAAACCTGTGTTTTCACATAGTAGGCCAATTCAGTCCCGTCTGGTAACCCATTGGGCATAAACACCAACCGATGTAAATCATTGTCCCTGGAAACATAGTATTTGTAACCTTTTCATCAATGTCAAATGGTATTTCTTGATTTAAATGCTACCAGAAACACACAAGAAAAGATGATGATAAGAAAACAACACAAACCTTTTCCTATTGCTTCCTTCAGTAACTTTCTTATGGCAACCCGTACCAGATACAAGAGAAGTAAGCCTACAGTATTAGCGACCAAATCAATTTCTACACCTCCTTAGATAATTGTCCATAAAGACCATAACTGACACCTAGACTACTAACAGTAACTAATTGAAATGAAAATTTGCTGAGACACATACTTCTTCTTTGCTATCCGCTTCGGCTCATATAATGCGTCTGTTTCATATGTTTTCTCTCGAAAGTAATGGTTATCCAGAGAATATGGAGTCAGAGAGCATGGGGTAAGGTTCTGACTTTCATCATGAGATTGACCATTATAACTGCAGTTTTCAACACGAATCAATATTAGATAGCAACACAAAATGGTAGGTTTACATAAACCAAATTATATTAAAACAGAACACTTAAATCACTAAAGGGTCTAAGTATCACTGACTATCAATTCTAAATATAATTCCTCAATACAAACAAGTAGCAAAGGTGCTAGTACCTGACAGGGGAATCTTCCATGATACGGTTCCTATCAGAAAGACTATTACTCTGTTGGAAACTTGCTGCAAGAAGAAAAGGAAAAAAGATCAGGCTCAGGACTTCTCTACTTTTAGAAACTTAAAATGATTGCAAAATAAAAATCTACGGTAGATGCACCAACAATCTAAACACCTGGCCATCACCTTTCCAAGCTTGTAAACCCTCCTCACACACAGCAGAACCAGCAACATTCCTTATCACTTCCTCGAAAACACCGTGAGGAGCAGTCTTCAGTTCTTGAACTATGCTATACACCGCCCTTCCATTCTCCAGAAATATATGATTATTAGGATGCTTAGTTTTTGCACCAGCATGCTGCTCAAACTCATACGCACTTAGAACCCTTTGCTGGCATAACAAAACCTTTTGTTAAAACTAATCATAGAAACAAGAACCTGTAACGATGGCGAAGAGAAAACTCACTTTCGAGAAATTGCAATTGGTACAGCCACACAAATACCCACCGGAATGGATTATCCCCTGAAGCTCTCTCTAATTGCAAGTCAAAGTTACAAGTCAGTTACAAATGGAAAAAAAAATCGACAAGTAAGATAAAAAGTTTGAGACTTTACCACTCGTGGTACTGATATATACTTCACCGGAGCACCGTCGAGGATACCCGTCGCCAAAAGCTTCTTCACATTAGATGGATAGCTGCTGGTAGAAGAAACAATCTTCTTCTTCGGCAACTTCGCATCCCATGCATGATCCTTAACCACAGGCAAATCATCAAACCCCTTCTTTTGTTTACTCAGCTTAAACTTGATTCTCGTGACTCCAGTGGAGCTAAGATGCTTCGGAATCTCCAACACAAACTGCTCTGCCGGAGGACTACCCGCTACTACGGAAGCTTCGTTTCCACTGCGTTCTTCATCACTCACAGTCTCTTCAGATCCAAAGTCCTCATTGCACTCAACCGGATCACCAGAACCGGATTTAACTGGTTCGTTGCGGAACCGGGAGGTGTTTTCTACGGGAGAAGAGACGGGGTTCGAAATCTCCGATACGATATCGTCGTTGGAAGGCTCCTTGGCTTGTTTCTTGTTCGGAGACTCTTCTCCTTCGACACAAAGGCGCTCCCTTTTCAGTTCGACCCTTTCCGTCACAGCTCCTTCCATCGGAATCTCCAAGGAAACTGTTCCTTCTCCCATGTTCAATACCGCACGATTGCATCCAATGGAAAACAACACTGAGACTGATTAAGTAAAAGATTAGATCTGAAACCTTTTGGATTTGAATCGGAAACGATGAATCGTGAGAATCAAAGGACGGTTTGTGCGGATCTCAGAGATCTGGAGATGAAGGTAAGGAAATGAAATCAGAAGGAGAGGGGATTAGGGTTAGGGTTACGGCTAGGAGATAAGATGGGAGGGAGAAGGAACGTGTAAGGCGGCAACGAACCAGAAAACTAAAAAAGCTTTCTTCCCGGTCCACTAATTTTACTTTTCAAAGCTTTTTAGAGAGAGAGAAACAAAAAAAACAGAAAAACTACTGGATATTTTTTTTTTCTTTTTTAAATTAGACGACAAAAGAAGAAGAAATTAACTGGAAAAAAAAATAGTTAATGCAAAACAGTCCTTTTGAGTTTTTAATATTACGTTGTACCTGACTTACTTTATAACTCAATTGATATACAAAATTAATCATTTGTACTGAATTTTTAATTTTTTAAATGATAATTATGTATTATTTTGTAGTATTTAGCTTTATATACATAGATTAAGAAAACAATTAATTTTACGTATTTTTTATAATATAACACAATTACCTATATACTTAACCATATTTCAACCAATAGAAAAATAAATTGCACTATAAAATTTGCATCAAAGGTCAAAAACGACATATATTTTGTAACAAAAAAAATCTCTACAACGAACACTTAATATGAAACGGAGGGATACATGATTAAGTAGAATAAAATTAGATTTTAATTTGTAATTTGTATGGGGGTTATCATATGTTACAATTAGAAATATGGAGATCGTTTGAAGAAAAATTGAAACTTTTGGAGTGACTATGCAAAATGAAAAGAAAGAGGGACAGCGATATAAAAGTAAACCGTGGCGGTTGCTGATGACATCTTGGAAGAAGGTACGGGAACAACTACTCTCAGTGCACTTTTTATTTTTTTTTATTTTGTTCGCGGTCGTTTGTATGGGCCTTTGTGATAAAGAACAAGCCTATTAATGTAGGCCCAACATAGATTATATTAACAAAAGCACTGCACGTAAAGACCTATGCTCATGGATTGGGTTATAATAATAACCTTGAAATGTAGTCTCTTTAATTTCATTTTGGGGAAATAATTGATATATAGCAAAACATTATTATTCTGTTTTCTTCTAAACAAAACAAGCTTAGAGATTTAGTTAGGGAGAGAATCTACGAGTTTGATACTGAAGTCCCAAAGCTTATCGGCTAGAGACTTGTCGGTGGCGAATTTGCTCGGAGTGGTGACGTTACAGTCGGCGAAGTACTTTCCGGTGACGCCTTTTAGACTAGGATGAAGTGCCACGTAGCATGTTGTTGATGCTCCCTGAGGTATGTTTTTCCACAAGAAGAAACTCATAGCCTTGAAGACCGCTGAATATAAACGTAACATGTCGATTTAAAATCAAAATGTAACGAGAAAATGTTGGAATATAAGAATAGATGACCGGTCGGTACGTACACATTCCTAAACCGGAGTGACGAAAGAGATTAGTGGTGACAAGTCCAGGGTGTACCGAGTTGACTGTGATGTTCACACCTTCTTCCTAGACCCCAAAACATCATTGATTTTGATTAATTACTTATATACATCATTACATGATGTATATATATAACATCGTAATGAAAAAAAATGTTACCTGTAGTTTACGAGAGAGTGCATTGGAGTGCAACAAGTTTGCCAGTTTTGACTGTCCATAAGCCTTCTTCTCCGAATATCTAAAATAATGATAAGCATAGAGTGAGTTTTTCACGTTAATTATAAATTTTAATTAATTAATCATCTGATTTCAAAGTAATATATAAGTAAAAACATACTTATCAGGATCGTTGATGCTGTCGAACTTGATACCTTCCGGGTAAGTATAAGTATGAGCAACCGATGACAGATTCACAATCCTTCCTTCGATTCCACTTTCTATAGCACTACTCTTCATCTTGTCCAGGAGCAAATTTGTCAATAAAAAATGACCTGGATTACATTTTTAATATATAGAGTTATTTGTTTATCACCTATATACTCACAATATGTAGTATTAAATTTTTCTTAGTTGTTACTCGAACTGAAAATCTCTGACACAATTGTCAGAATCATTTCCAGGTTATATTCATAATTGAATATCAATTATATGGTTTATCTATTTTGCCTATATAGATTAAATAGAAAATCATCGTGTTCCAACATGATGTTCTAGCATATATATATAGAGAGAATGGTTTGTTTTAGTATCTTGCATTTATTTTTTCTTGAAACTTGTTTATATATAGATACTAGATCACATGGGGACCAATTGGTGACACAAGGCAGTACATATACATGATTTTTCATAAGATAGTGAAGTACATGTAAATATATGATGATGTTTCCTAATATATTAGTCTTTTAGGAATTTATGTAACTGTATTTAAGTTTGTTTGGTAAAAAATATATTCCCTCCGTTTTTTTATATTTTTTATATTTGAAGTTCTAGGATTATGCACATAGATTAAGAAACATTTAATTCTTTATCATTTTCTAAACAAAAAACATCATTAATTGTTTACCTAAGCACAATTCAACCAATAATAAAATAGAAAGTATAATATCATTGGTCATCTAACATTAATTACTAATAAATTTTACATAGGAAATTGAAAACGTCAAATAATTTGAAACAAAAAATTTCTTCCAAAACGTCAATTATTAAAAAACGGAAGGAGTATTTTTAACTAATTCACGTTTATATATTCAATGATTTACCTTGATTCATATTATAGTATATGCTTTTGGGGGACAGATTAAAAAAAAACACTGTAATTCAATATAGTTTTCAATTAGAAATATAGAAAATGAAATCTTACCAATGTGGTTTGTTGCGAATTGAGATTCAATGCCATCTTCAGTGAGCTGGAAAGGACAAAACATAACACCTGCATTGTTTCTAACATTTCATAAACAACACACAAATAAGCATTAGAAGAACTCTAGATCTTATTTACTGCAAAAAGAAAAATTAAACCAGATATATCCTACATGAGTATGTTGAGAGGGAGATTAAGGGCAAGAAACTGATGGACGAAGGATCTGACGGATTTGAGGGAAGAGAGATCGAGTTGAAGATAATCGATATGTGCATTAGGGTTCATCTTAAGAATCATCTCTTTAGATTCATTAGCTGCTTTTGTGTTTCTTGCAGCGATGATCACATGAGCTCCTCTCATTGCTAACACTCTTGCTGCTTCCAATCCAATCCCACTTGTTCCACCTTTTTGTACCAAATAATTAAGATATTGAGTATAAAACAATGAGTAATGAGTACAAATAATATTCGAGATCTATTGTACCAATATCGATCAGTAGTTAATTGTCTCCCTCTCAACACGCTCTTGTATTTACATGTATAAACTGCTTGAAATACAATTGTAAAGAAAATTTACACGTTGGCCAAAAACTATACTAGTATTACCGAAAGAATTATCATTTCAATTTTTGTAGATACACACACTTGCTTCTAGTTCATTGTTAATTGTCTTAAGAATAAATTAAACCACTTCTATAGAATTATAGCTTAGACTACTAGTATTTACACAGTTAGGTTTTTGATTCAATATAGTTTTGAGAAAATTATTATAATTTGATTTTATCGAGTTTTCAGATGAATTTTAGGGAATTAGACTTTGAATTATAGATTTTTATATATTTAACTAGTATTCTCCAATCAAGTAATTAAATTCATACTAATTTTAATTTTTGTTATTTAAAATATTTGTATGGCAATATCTTTTAAAATTATAATTCAATGGCGATATATTTCAAATTTATTTTTTAAATCATGTTTAAAGTCTTTTTTTATCATTTTAATATAGTTCGTTACAAAATTTATACTTACTTCTTAAATTACTCACGATAAAAGGAAACAATATATTTAGTGTTTAATTGTAGAGCTGTTACAATTTGTATGGTTGAAAGTGGAAACAAACCCAAAGGTCCAAAACACAACTCCCAACTTTCTCGAAGTTATAATTAGTTAATTCGTCAAGTTTGACTTTCTCTTCCACATTAATCATATTAATTACGTTCATTGAATATATAGTAGATTTTACCTAATTTTAATATTGGTATTATCTTTTTGGCATACAGTCTTCCACGATCACGCCACCAAAAACGTTAAGATAATTCATTCTATTTAGCATTATCTCTTTCACGATTTGCAAAAAAAAAGGTAAGATGAGATTAGAAAAAAAAGAAACCTGTAATGATGGCAGTGAGATAACTGCCATCAATGGACTGAGTGACATCTTCAGCTGTTGAAGCTGATCCAAAACCACTCTTTCCCGCTTTTCCTGTCACCATACCATATAATCCCATGATCTTTCTCTCTACTAAACCCTAAAAAAATGCTGGCGAAGAAGAAGAAGAAGAAGAAGAAGAAGAAGAAGAAGAAGAAGAAGAAGAAGAAGAAGAAGAAGAAGAAGAAGAAGAAGAAGAAGAACAATAAAATGGAGAAGCAGAGAAGATTGAGATTTTTACAGGTGGATGGATGGTAAGGAGCAGAGGAGAGCCTGCTTGGCTATAAATAGTCTCACGCGTGAGTAGATAGAAGGGTTGCTGTTGACAGGTGGTCCACGAAGTTTCATGCAGACAGCTAATTAAAGTTAATGCTAAGATCTTGTTGAATAATTAGCAACGGACGTACATTTACCTATATAGTAAGAGATCGATATAAATCTCAGAATGCCTTATACAGTACTCGGCACGTTACTTTCCAATTTTTAAAATTAAGATGATATATATCATGTATTTTACGTTTTTTAGAAACATGAATTTAATTTTTTTGTTATTTATAATATTCATTAACTTTCTCTTTTTTTTTACGTTTTTACAATTATTCTGTTAAGATATAATTAGAAACATGATTCGTCTACTAAAGCTAGTTCAAAATGTTTTATGATAACATTATAAGTTCTAATTCATTTTCACAATTATTTATCAAATATTTATATTACTCTGCTATTTCATCTAGCATAGTAGTTCATTTCGCAAACCATTATGAAATTATTCTGTCATTTATCTTACCTACTAGTCACACCTTAAGTTTTCAACTCGTGTACATAGATATTTCTCATATTCCTGATCATTTTTTTGATACTTTATATTTTATTATCAACTTTGTTCTCATATTTATTAATCCCTTATGTATATGAAAAATGATGTTTAGAACTTTTACACATATTAAATAAATTAAATACGTTTTTTATTGTTTAATGCTTTTTATTCTATCCAAAAAATTTACTATTCATATTTTATATTTTAATTTGAAAAATAAACAATAATTTAAACCATCAATTTCAAATAAAAAATAAAATCTGGTGTTCGAAACCAATCATCTCATTTTGTCCACATAGATATATAGTCTTCTTTTTGATTAGCAAAATCTTAGTTCAATTTGTTTGCTAATAACAAAACAAAAATCAAAGATCAAAAACTAAAATATAAATCATTTAAATAGGGAGAGAATATCATTTTTAATAACAGATTTATAATGCAATAAACACATAACTATTCGTATTTTCTGTGATTGATTGAATTATGTGAACGGGACCATCGCTACTGTTATAGTCTCTCTATTTTATAATATTAATATTTTTAGAAGCTTTTGAAACATATATATATTATTATAAAAAATAATGTTATTTTTATTTGATATTGTATAAAAATATAAATTATATAATGTTTTATAACAAGTTGAACTTATATGTTAAATACTACTTTGTTTTAACTCATTTTCAATATTAATGTTAGGCAAATCTCTCAAATTTTTTTTTTTAAAATTCTTATCACAAAATAACTGTAAAAATGATCAAATAAACTTTTTATTTTAAAAATTTTAATATTTTTTTAATATTTCTTTTAGTTTTAAACCTCATATAAAAACTTCACTCTATAACTGTAAATTCTAAAAATAGTATATTTAATCCAACATGTATAAATATATATTTATATTATTTAATAAAAAAATTTGAAATTTCTTTTAGAGATTATATTTGTGACAAAAAAACACTATAGTATCGTATTCTCTTAAGGTTTCATCTAAAATAAGTATCTAATCTATTAATTTAGAGTCCTATGACTTTTTTATGTGTGATATTTTTATTTGGACCTTCTATTAGAAAGGTAGTTAACATATACATAATTTAATTATAATATTTTTAATATTTTAATCAAAAGCAATTAAACAGTTTTTTTTAAATTCTAACAATATATTTTTAGATTTTTTTTTAAAAAAATTTTCGTAATTAATTAATATAAATATAATTATCACTAAAATATAATTATAAATTAATATTAATTTAGTTTTGATTTTAAAATAATTTTTGATTGAATTATAAACAAAATTTAATCCATTTTCATTAAAAAAACATGAAAAATTAATGAAATAGGTTAAACAAATAAATTATTCTATTTTGATACTTATATGATTATATTTATTTATTTTTAAATATATTAAAATATAAATAATTTATATATTAATATATGTTATTTCATAAAAGAAAATATAAATAAAATTATATATAATTATTTTAATAATATTAAACAAAAGACATATTAAGTTATATATACAAAACACCGAATAGTATATAAATATTATATCAATTTGATATAAATATTCAATATAAATATCTGGCGTTAAAGTCTAGTTCCTTCAATTATTTGTCAGCTCCATCATTGGCTCACCAAATGTCGTGTAGATGCCGATTTATGATCAACTTGACCAATCGATTTTAGCAACAAATTGACCGAAACATAATATATACGTATATGCTATCAACTTATCATATGGTGAACTGATGATGCTAGCATAGGCTAAGCAAACACATACTGTTGTGTAACCTATCATAAATCATAGCCTGAAAAAGGAGTAGAGGCCATGATTGATGAAAGATTGACATGTAAATCATAAGAAAGAGTAAAAGAACACCAACGTTTTACACAAAAGAAAAGAAAAGATAATTCGAATCTCAAAAAAAAGAGCTGAAGACTAACCCAAAAAGATTAGCAAGCAGTCCCATATAAAGCTTGTACAAATATAATGACGATAATAAGGAAAACTATGTTGTATAAGAACAAATAGTGACGATCATTAGTTCATGAAACCGCCAAACAATCGATAATGTGAAAACAAACAAACAGACCTGTATAGCGACCCTCTGCTCTATGTCTTTGTGACAGAGCAGGAAGACACCACAAAGGCTTTGCTTTCTTCCTTAACTTTACAACTTCTTTCACCATTTCACCTGTGAATTTAGAGAACAGTTTTATTACATGATTGTACAGATACTTAAGTGTTTGATACTTGATTTGTGCTTACCGCTAGAGAAAACCTCCACCGGTCCAAGCAGTGTCTGACTTCCCATTATGGCCTATAGATTTCTTATCTCCTGCAGCACTCTGGTAATAGCCATCATCATTATCATCATCCCAACCAGCCCAACCACCATCATCATCATCCTTAGAAGTTGACACCTTTGGTGCTGCTTCCTTCTTGGTATTATTCTTCTCTTCTCCCCAGTCATCCCAAGAACTCGAGTTACCATAATTGTTGTGGTGAACACTTTGTGACACTTTTGGTGCTGCTCCCGTTTTAGTATTGCTCTCTTCTCCCCAGTCATCCCAAGAGTTCGAGTTACGGTAACTGCTTTGGTAACCTGATAATGATTGTGACCCTCCAAGAGATGAGTTTGTTGCTGCTTTGTTGTCGTAGAAACCGTTCTGATTCTGGTGATTCCAGGTTGATGCTTCATCTTTAGTGAACTCTTCAACTTTTTGTGACGCAATTGCCATCACTCCTTTCATGATCCCCCATGTCCTCTGTCCTATCTCCGTTGTCTTACTCGCAACAACGTTAACAGTCTCACTCACCGTGTTATCTAAGCCACCTTCTTTGACCTACAATGACCAAAAGTTTCTCATCTTCAATCTAATTTCATTCTACAAGATTCTCGCTAGTAATTGGTAGAAGCTTTGCATAGAGACTTAGAGAGCATCAAGCATTACGCTCTAAACCAGAGTTTTAGTTGATCTAACTATACGATTGAGAAGCTAAACAAGACAAGTTTTGTGTTACATTACATTGTCGGAAATGAAACCATAGCAGCAACTAAACACCAAATATGGAAGCTACCAACATGACTTTTAAGTTAAATGTGGGTTTCAAGGGTTATTGCCAACCAAGCACATGCAAAAAAAAGAAGTACCTTTGAAGTGAACTCCATGGTTCCTGTCTGAACAACATTCGCAGCAGATGCAGCAACAAGAGACAATCTTCCAAACCCCTATTTGCATTAACATAAGTCTCAATCACTCAACTCAACAATCATAATCTCATCACTATCAAAAAGCATCAAACTTTACCTCAGACACAACAGAGAAAACATCACCACCACCACCACCACCACTCTGTTGATTACTTCTCTGACCTGGACCAGGACTCGATCCAAACCCAACATACTTCCCCCCTTGCGAAGGAGGAAGCCCCTCAGGCTTAGACTCATTCTCCGCCATCCTCCTCGCAAAGAAACTCTCTTTACTCGCAGCAGAAGCCTCAAGCTGCGACCTCGAGTAAATATCCTCAGAAGATCTCGTCTTCGCCAATACACCACGTGTCCCCGTCTCTCTAAAATCACTCGCCGACTGGTTCCTCCTCATATCACTCGATGACCTAAAGGACTCATCTTTATCCCAATCATCCCACCCACCATTGTTTCTACTCCCCTGAGATAAAGGAGGCTTCTTTGTGATCGATTCATTGACAATCGGTGGATCCTTCCACTGTCTCCCCTCAGCTAACGCCTGGATCCGATCTCGATACACCGACGCGGCGTTGGAATTATACTTTGCGACGATATCCGTCTCCTTAGAGATCCCGTATAGAGCGAGGAAGCTATTGAGTTTTTCATTACCGCCGGAGTCCATTTTCTTGATCTGGATCTCGGACCATGAGTCCATGGTGACGGATCTGACGAAGGAGATGTGGACCCCTAAGCCACGGTGCTTCCCGGAGCATTCTAGGCACATGAAGATTCCGTAGGAGACTGATGCCCATTGAGGATTCTTCTGGGAGCAGTCGACGCAGACTTTGTTCTCCGGCTGAGATTGGAGGGTTCGTAATCGTCTCGCTGCCGCCATGTTGTGATCGTCCTCCGATCACCGACTCAAAAGGATTAGATGTTAGGTTTCATTAAACTTTCTCTTCGTATGTGTTAATCGTCTTCGCCATGATGGGTTGAGATTTAAAAAAAATAAAAATATACACTTGGCTCGATCGTAATATTTCTTTACCAGAATATATAAATTATTATTGGCAAATCTCTCATATATATTTTTAAAGTTTTTTACAGAAATGGATTTCAAAGAAAAAAATTAAATTAAATTTTTTATTTAAAAAAAAAATAATATTTGTTACTTTTTAGCCTAATCTCCAAGTCTACATTATTTATGGTTGGGTCCAACCGGAATGGAACCGGAGCCTCCCGACTGCGTTGGGGATTCTACCACTAAACTATAGACCCATTTGTATCGAATTAATCAAATATTTGTAATTTCAAGTTTGGTAAAAAACGTGGTTGTTTGAACAAGTGCGAGTTTTAAGGCAGCTTCACCAATAAAAAAATCCACACTAGAAGCCCGATCACGAGGTATAAACATTGTGGTTCATAGTAGGTTAACTCCTGGATCTAGCTTAAACAAATCAGTTTGATCTTATAAAAGTTTCAATTGGAGAGTGTTGTAATTTAGTTCAATTAAAAAGTTTGTAATTTAGTTCAACAAATCAAAAGAAAGAAAAGTTTCCATTCAATTTAAAATCACTTAAACATTCAGATGAAACCCTAACAGTCACAGAGAGAACTTAAGCTCCCAAAATTAACAAACCCTAACGCGATTTACAAAACCCAATTCCAATCCATCAGCCGCCGAACCCGTACAGAGTCCTTCCCTGCCTCTTCAACGCGTACACAACATCCATCGCCGTCACCGTCTTCCTCCTCGCGTGCTCAGTGTAAGTAACAGCGTCACGAATCACGTTCTCGAGAAAGATCTTGAGAACACCGCGAGTCTCCTCGTAGATCAAACCGCTGATACGCTTCACACCGCCTCTTCTCGCTAAACGACGAATCGCCGGCTTTGTAATCCCCTGGATGTTGTCTCGGAGAACCTTCCTGTGCCTCTTGGCTCCTCCCTTTCCCAATCCCTTTCCTCCCTTTCCACGCCCAGACATTTTCTTTGCTCGAGAAGAAGTTTTTAAAGTCTTGCGATGTGTAGATCTGAGAGGATGATGATGAGTGGGGTTTTTATAAGAGCGCATAAACTTGTGTTTTCTCTTTTTTATTTTAAAGGGAGAATATGATCCGTTGGATTGTATTTGATCTGACGGTTGTTAATACCGATCCGCGTGATTTTAACTGATTGGGTATCGTCTGTGGCATAGCATAAATACCGTTAGATTTATGTTTTAAATCGACGATTTCTACTACCGATCCGGGTGATTTTTATTTATTGGCTAACGTTTATGGGCACAGCAAACGGGCCGTTGGTGGATCTTGTTGAGGGAAACTTGAGGAAAGATTGGAATCTGATTAAGCCTTTGGTGTAGATAAGGTAAGTAAAGGCCTTTCTGAAACTATGCAGAGATGAACTCAGAAGCATAAGGGCATCTTTAAACCAAGCTTCTAAGAGCATTATTAACCCTAGCAACCTCATTAGGGGTGCTTAACTCTTTTTTCTTTTTTTTCTTTATCTAATTAAAAAAAAAATTAAAAAGCTTAGTCAATCATGAACCGCCAAGCAATGATACTTAATTAGGCAACATAAGCAATGGTGCTTACATTGGGAAGAGAGTTTTTGTGGGAACCAAAGGTAAGCACCTTTGGTTAAAGATGTTCTAAGGGTGCTTAGAAGATTGTTTAGCGGGTGGGATTCACCAAAACTCTAAGCACCACTTTCTATTATTTCTAATTAAGCAATGTTTTGTGTACTGTTCACGGACAATAATGACAAGTGGCGACCCGTAAATAATTAGTTTAAAATTTTTTGTTTTATAAAAGAAAAAATCAGAAAGTAAAAAAAAAGATACACCCCATTTGGTGTCGGCATCGACCGTGGCAAGTTTCTGCCGTTACTTAACGGTGATAATAATTGAAGTTTGTTATAAAATATTAAATCTATACATGTATATTAATTTAAATTTTTCATTTTGTCATGCTTTTCTGAGTACTTCTTTTATTCCACAAAATCAGCAACATTGTTTTTTATCTTCTAAATTTTTAGTCTTTTTTTTTGCTTCAAATGGCAAGTATCAACTGACTTGTACGTACCCTACTTCTGCATTCTATTTGTGGAACTTTGATGATCTGAGGCTCTGAGCAGCAGCACTACAAACGATCCTTTTCGGGAACTTGATATCTTTTTTGAAAAAAAAAATCTAGTTCTACCTCTTGAGAACATCTCCTACATGTAGCTATATTTTTGGAGTTGTACAATGTTACTTGAAAATAGTTCTACAAAAGGTCCGTATTATATTTTCTATTGGTTGTGTTTCTTAAGTTTAGACCAATTTTGATAAATATATTTCAAAAGCACCTAGAGATTTATTTTATGTTAATCATTGTGAACTTATAAGACCATGATTAATGAATGTTTCTTAAACTGAGTTTTTAGAGAAAATTAAAAAACTGTTTTTTAGTTTTTAACTAAAAAAATTAAAGATCGACTTTTTAATAAGAATCGGTCTTTAACTTTTTTAGTTAAAAGATAAGAAACAGTTTTTTAACTTTCCATAAAAAATCCAACATAAATTTCTTTTTGCATTAATCATATCCTAACATTTTCATTTATATATATATATGATGGCAAAGGTGTTGACCCTTTTCAATTCTAAAACATATCACATTTTTGTTGTCATAGCTTTCCTAATGACTTACTCACTTTGCTCAATTAATCGAACTATTTATCCTAACAAATGCTGAAATCGATTGAAAATGAACTTTTAAACTTTTGTAACAACTTCTCATAGTTTTTTCGCAAATTCTACTGACGCATACTAGATTCTGACAAGTCCCTCATGTAAGCCCAATATTTATGAATTGTGCAACGTTGAAATTTATTGTTTGTTAAACTCTTCTCTATATTTTTATTTGTTCTATGATTAACTATAACCTTAGAGAATCATATGATATGAGACTAAGTGAAATTTAGTTTTATATGATGATTTTGAAACACCTTGATGGTGATCTGCTTTGTAAACCTTACACACATAGCCATTGGACTTGAATTAGACAAATTACTCTAAAAAACTGAAAGCTTTTTTCTTTGTAGAACGCTCTCCAGCTCTCTCTTGCTCTGTGTGTCAAATCTTTCACTATAACACATTGCAAGTTTTGTAATGGCCAAAGCAAATGCTACATTCATATGTGTCGGGATTAGTCTCTAATCAAAGCTCAAATTACTAGCCCATTAGCAGACGACCCTAAACCCGAAGACCCAGGAGTCTTTATATATATATATATAAATAAAATAATTTACAAAAAGAAAGAATAAACAATCTTGGTGGCACCGACAAGCACCAAATGTCCAACCACTACTCCCATGTAACAATCATAACGAAACACCAAAGAAGATCCCTTTTTTTTCTTATATTGTATAAAAAACAATTAGAATAAAAACAGAGATGCTATCATAATCAAAAGAATCAAATGGTCATGCTATCAAGATTATATAAAACCATGTGACTAGTGAAAGAAACTTAGATATTTTCTCACAGAAAAAAAAAGAGTTTTGTAATAACGATTGATGCGTTTGTAGTAAAATAATTACGAAAGTGATTGTTCCAATCGAGACTATAAACACATGTCAATTCCATAAATAGATGAATTTTATTAGAGAAAAAAAATTAACAATTTCTATAGCATTCATCTATTCTAAAGATATTTTCTATAGCATTTATATATAAATTAATTTAATTTCATTCATTTTTAAATTTCTACAATGTTGAAAAATGTAGATGCAAATTGGAAACGGTGTGAGTGTTGTTTTTATTTCTGGTTTTTGTTAATTTCACCTTAAACAAATATATATTTTTGACTTTACTCGTCCGAAAAAACAAATTGGAAAATAAAACAAAACTTGAGTAAGTGTCAAGTGAGAAGCACTTTTCATTATTATCTTTCTTCCCCACCAACTTCATATCACACTAGTAATAATAATAATGTTCAATAATGATACCACCATCGGCGCCGGAGCCACCGTCCCGACTTCCTCCGCTGCAGTTCCCTCCACCACTTTCTCCGGTACAACCATAATTTCCAACTCCACCTTCATCATCATCGGAACTCCTCCACCGTTCCCGGCACCTCCTCGTAACATCGACTTCACTCCTATCAAATTAATCTTCGCCGTCATAGCAATCGTCGCCGTCCCCGCCTTAGTCTACACTCTTTTCTTCACCACCACATGTTCTCCCTCCCGCCGTAACTCCTCTTCCTCCCCCCGCCGTAGCAGCAGCTCTTCCTCCGACGATACACCACCACAAGTCACGGTGGATATCCCACCGCCCGAGATAAACACCACCACCACCACCACCACCACCGTCGCGCCTGATTCAAAGGAGATCGAGAACGAATGCACGGTGTGTCTCTCGGTGTTCGCCGACGGCGAAGAGATCCGACAACTAAGCGCGTGTAAGCACAAGTTCCACGTGTCGTGTATTGAGATGTGGCTTAAAGATCATCCCAGTTGTCCTATTTGCCGAGCAGACGTCCCCGTTAAACAGACCGAAGCTGAAGTTAACGTTAACGTTAACGGTAACGTGAATCGCAGCGGTGGCGGAAACCGCCGAATTTCAGCGACTAATAGAGATGACGATTGGCGTCAAGGTCTACCTGATGCTTCTAGTTTAGTTTGATTTTTCCTTTATTTATTTTGTAATTTATTTTTTTCGATTTCAGGATTTTGCGATATTTATTGTGACTGTAAACAAATTACGTTAAATCTAAAAAAATATATGAGTTCGTTAATTTAATTATTTTTGGTTGCTTCGTAACTTCGTAAGCAACAGTGTATGTGTGTAAGATGTGACGTTGACTCTCGACAACTCACAGAAACGCACTACAACATGCTCATCATACGGCGTATGAAGATCCCATGATAATCGTGTGGTTCATATACCTTCACGGCTTCTTATAAACGGCAGCGTTTAATGTTCACCACGTTGATACTCCCTCCGTTCTTAAACGAAAAAATTTCTAAACTATTCACGCATATTAAAAATATAATAAATACTTACAATTAAAATTATTATTTACTTCATTTTACAGTTTTAAATAACCATCAACTAATAATATTAAACCAATTCAAATATCGCCAATTAATGTTTCTTATAAGTATACAAATTATTAATATTAATTACTAGAAGTATCTTAAAATTTTAGAAAGTCTATAATTTTGGAACAAAGAATAAATCTAGAAAATCCTTCTTTTTGAACTGAGGGAGTAACAATCTCCTTCCAGGAGATTTTGGTGTCGGCGAGTTATCCTCTTGTTTCTTATGGGTTTAACTTTAACACTAACCAACCGAAATCTATCTGGTTCTTCCTTGGTTTAACACTAATTCCTATTTACGTCTAGAGTTTTATGTTTCTAAACAATTATAGGAATATCTGAGATTCGAAGCAACCATGTGGTTATGCGACATTAGTCTCTAATTTCTATTGCGAAAAAACAAATTTATCAGGCGCCAGTAAACAAACTTCCATGAGACTAATTGGTTTAGTTGAATTCAGCTCGCTAGATACCCTTGAATTATAAAAATTATAAAAACCTTCTTTGAAATCCATTGCACTTATATATACTTAAAGAATTTAACAAATTATAGGAACCTTCTTCGAGATTATATGGTGATTTCCAACGTCATTTGTACCTTCTTAATTAATATATAGCAGATCCTTATAGTAGTATTATATGAGAGAAAATGCACTATTTTTTCAGTCATATATTTTCATAAATCATCAGATATTAAAGAAAATCTCATTCTCATAGATTAACTAGTCATATATTGACATTTCCTCTATATTTCCTCAGAATTTCCTTATAAAATTATGACAATTTTTTTGGTCATCAAAATTTCTTTCAAAATATTTTATATTTTCTTGTAGTGTTGAAGGAGATGAAGATGGGGCATTCTCCCGCAGCAACTATCGTTTTGGTAGTGGTAGCCTTCATCACCTTCAAGGATTCGATTATCAAAACTAAGGGGCGGCACTCCGCATTGATATTCTATGTGTTTGTGTAAGTGTTAGTTAATTGCTTGTGTGTCGTCCCTTTTATTGGCGGTGAACTATCTTAATATTTTTTATAGTGGTTGTGCATGAATCGATTTCACCTACTGGTCATCTTTGAAAAAGTAGTTATGCTGCTGGCTTAACTATAAGATTGAGATTAGAGTAATAGCAAGCGTTTATACGCATTCTTGTGTAATGAGCTTTTTTAGTTTCATTATTAAATCAGTACTTACTACTCCCAATTATAATTTTAGTGATGAAAATGGCAATTATCAAAATACAAGAAAAACAATATATATATTTATATATTATAGATATAGTAAATATTAAATATGTTCAGAGCTCATATTACTTTAAATTGCAAGCGTTCATAAGCATTCTTGTGTAAGAGCGAGTATCAACTCCTTCATGTGATAAGGTTGTTGACCCATCCGTCAAAGCAAAAATGCAAGTTGACTGACCAAAAGCAGTGGAATTATTTTTGTGCAATGTGCATTAATTTTAATGCAAAACTAAAAGTTAATTTTTTTTATAGAAAAACTGGCTTTTCATTTGGAACTTACTTAAAAATATACTTTTGGTTAACTTAATGTAATTCATCAAATAAAATGGTTACTCATAACTGCGTAGTTTATGTTACATGGTTGATTTGACAAATCATGTTCACCAAGCATGTTATTTATCTTCTCTAAAGTTTCTCTACTCCATATCTTGAAGTGAAAGTAGACGGTTCTGGTTGCTTTTGTGATGACTACAACTCCTGCTTGTCTGGAACCTTCAAACTCACTGTGCCAAAGTAATGACTTTCTTTGACCTTGGTTGTATATTCTTTCGGTATCTATAAAGTACCATGTCCGCAGACCATGCATCTTCCTCAAGAGATGCATGGTCTTTAATTCCGAGTATTGATTACACAAAATCCTATTTTTTAAGAACGGGTTGAAGATAACATCTCTTACCTTTCTCTTCCTCAAAACGGCATGGTCAGTAATGTACAAAATAGCATCAATGTTTATGCTGAACAAATTTAGAGAGAAATGAAAAGGAAAACTCGAACACAAGCACATGATTACTAATGAACATTAGTTTGATTAGTATTTTTATTTAGCGTATAGAGTTTTCTTTTTATATTATTCCAAATTACGAATGTGCAAATGTTTACATGCATAACAACGTCTCAAAGATCAATACAGTTTCTAATAACAAAATTGACTTTTACAAAGTAGTTTTTGAAAGGTATTGCGTAGAGAGTTTTTATGAAGTGTTTTACCTTTTAGTACCGTACTTCTACTTCTGGTAAGTGAAGACAAAGACTAGAGTAAATATCATGTGAGATGATAAAATCAGGTCTCCACATCCGTACATCACCCCATGAGCTGATGAGATAAAAGTCATCACATGAGAAACATAAGCAAAAACAAAGAAAAAAAACAAGAAAAAGATGTATTCAAGATCTTCCTTCATAATCTCAACCTGAATGTTCTTCGATTTATATTCAGAAACATGACGTCATGCTTCTTTGCGTAACAGCTCTAACTATAACTGCTGGGTCAAACGGACGGTGGATTGGAGATGAAGACTCATGAGGTTGTTAAGCCAACGGTGAAGAGGCTTGAGAAGCTCATGGTTAAATTTCTTTATCATGAGAGTTTCAGGGCTAAGCAATGTAAATATATAGTTCTTTGTTGCTAATTAACTTTTGATTATTGGTCTTATTCTACCAATCTTTTTTTTTCCACTGATGACATCTCCAAAATGTGTGTTATCCTAATGGGAATGTCTTTTGTCCTACACAGTGCCGTGCCGTGCCGGCTCTTGTCATGTGCAAGTGCACATGATTCTATTTTTTAAAACGAAATTTAGTTAGAATTTGGGTCCTACAAATGATGTAAGAAAATAATACAAATCAAAGATATTGATACTTGTCACTCCCTTTGTTTCCATATGTATTTTTTGAGGATTTTCTTGTTTCGCAATATAAATTGTTTTCAACTTTCAATGCAAAAAGTTTATTAGACCATGATTAATCCGAAGTTCCTAAGGTGAGATTCTTAGCGAAAAAGAAAAAACTATTTCTTAAATTTTAACTGAAAAAGCTAAGAAACGGTTCTTAAATAAAGTATTTAAGAACCGGTTGTTAGCTTTTTCAATTAAAACTTAAGAAACAATTTTTTATTTTCTGCTAAGAGCAGCGATCTAAGAACCCCGGGTTAGTCATGCTCTTAGTTAACTACTAATATTTATTCAAAAAATTAAAAGCAAAATCTTAAGTAAAATCTACCATTGGTCTTTCTCTTTCTTTTGATAAATGTCAAAGATATAATAATTATTACTTTAAAGATTGTGCTTTTGGCCAAAACTAGTTACAATATAATACAGAGTGAGTATAAGTGTATTACCAATCATATTATGAGTTTGTGTTATTCTAATGTGAATGTAGTTCATGCTATATATATCTATGCTCATATTTCATCTACATATAATCGAATTATTAAAAATGACTTTACCAGATTAGTTTTGTTTCTGAAGGTAGCTGAATAAAATCTATCGAAGTCTGTGAGAGAATGTTTTAGCGTGGGTAAAACTCTAGAATTGTTTTAGCTTGGTAAAACTCTAGAATTGTTTTAGCTTGGTAAAACTCTAGAACATATTTCTTGGAAAGTGAATCAAGGCTCAAGCCTCAAACCTCAATGTATAGGAGAGAGATGGAGAGTAAGAGACAAGATCATGATTAATGCAAATTTTTTGGATAGAGTTTTTTTATTATAATATAAGATACATTTTTTAATTTTTAACTAACATAAACTAAAAAACATATCTTAAATAAAAAATATAAAAGACGTTTCTTAGTATTTCATAGTTAAAAACTAAGAGACTTATATTATATTATACTAAAAACTTCTCTCTAAAAGATTTGTATTAATCATGCTTTAAAGTCACAATGGTTCGAGGGAGATAATTATTGCCATGCACAAGAAAAAGTAAAGCAGAGAGGAACATGATGGTCCGGTCACGATGCGTCGGCTGTCGACCAACGACCACTGCACCCATTTTACCCACTTTTCCTATTATCATAATGTCTTTGATCTTCTTTTTTGTTTTGAAATGATCAACGATCCTATTATAATCATAATGTAACGCCTCGAAATTCGGTCTACAGAACACTTTTGTCTCCTAGATTCACTCCATATATTCTACTCAGATCAATCTACACAGAAATCAACTATATAATCAGTCTTAACGAGAGATTGTTCGATTCTTTAAATTGAATCAATCTATACAAAAACACATGTGGTCATTATTTTAAGGGACAAAGGGTTAACTTTACATATAAACTTCATCCAATTCATAACAACAATTATTATGAGCATCCAAATTAAACGAGACTAAGTTTATTAAATTGTTACAGTTGATATTCTGTTCTATGGAAATCACCCATTAAGAATATACTTTTATTTATAGCATGGAAATGAAGAGCCAAATAATCACGACTTATATAGACCATGCTGATAAAATGATAATGATCTTTAAATCTCGCTCAGTCTATGTGTGGATCTATCAAGCGATGACCATCACGAGGTAGAAGATAAAACCTATGTACTAAGAAAATATACTTATATAATATATGTATGGAACTATTGATAAGAAATTTAAACCCTAACTAAAGCAAGAAAACCAAAGAATCATGTCAGTCCTACCCAGTATGGTACACAAACCCTAATCATTACATATATGACAACTATTTTATTATACCCCATTACAGAATATTATATACACATATGCAGATATATATAAAGGTTCGTCCACTTTAAGTTTTAGCCATCTTCATCCTCACACTCAGTCTTCTCCTCTCTCCCTTCATTCTCTTAGTTTTTTTTTCTCTTCTTTGTGATCCATCTACTAGATCTAGTTCTAATATCACCCACCAAGAGAAAGAGAAAATAAAAAAGGAATCTAGCTTTACTTTTAAGAGTTTTGAAGAATAAAATCAAAAGAGAGTATAACCATGGTTTTTTCCTCCATCCAAGCTTATCTTGATTCATCCAACTGGATACAAGTAAGTACTTTTGCTATTCTATATATATATATATATATATAAACTTCTTTCAGAGTATACAAGAAAATTATTATTGCTTAGCAATTCCATGTTCTAATTTAGGAATCAAACCAAAAAGTGAGAAATCTTAATTTAAAGGAAGAAAGAAAAGGACACAAACAAAAAAATCTTCCTGCTTTGGAATAAGCATAACCTTATTTTGGAATCAAACTCTAATAAGAAGTACTAATCTTAATTAGTTCAAAGCAAGAAAACGAAAAGGTACAAACAAATATTTTTTGCTTAGCATGTTCTTGAGTATTCTTGTTCACTTTCACTAATTTCATCTTTTTAATTTGTTAAATTATTTTAGGCTCCTCCAAGCAACTATAACCAGGGAGGCGAAGGAGCCTCAGCAACCGGGGGTCATGGTCTTGATCCTCAGCTGCAGCCACAATCTCAGCCTCAGTCTAACGGTAGTGGAAGCAGTGGCTCGATCCGACCAGGGTCGATGGTGGATAGAGCAAGACAAGCAAACGTAGCCATACCAGAAGCCGCACTTAAATGTCCAAGATGCGAATCCACCAACACCAAGTTCTGCTACTTCAACAACTACAGCCTCACTCAGCCACGCCACTTCTGTAAAACCTGCCGGAGATACTGGACACGTGGCGGTGCCCTACGCAACGTCCCCGTAGGTGGTGGATGTAGGAGAAACAGGCGTACTAAAAGCAGCAACAGCACCGCCACTAGCAACAACACAAGCTTCTCCTCCGCGGCCTCAGGGAATGCATCAACCATCAGCGCGATTCTCTCCTCTAACTATGGAGGAAACCAAGAGAGTTTCTTGAGCCAGATTTTGTCTCCAATGAAGCTAATGAATACTACAGATAACAACATGAGCTTCTTGAACTATGGAGGGTTGAGCCAAGACTTGAGGTCAATCCAAATGGTAACCTCTAGTGGCTCGCTTCTGAGCTGTGTTGATGAGTGGAGATCGACCTCGTCTCATCAGCAACAGCCGCAGAGTTTGGGAGGTGGAAACTGTGAGGATTCTTCTAATCATAATCAATCTTCAAATGGCTTTTACCCTTTTGAATCACCGAGGATAACTTCTGCGTTAGCGTCTCAGTTTTCTTCGGTTAAAGCTGAAGACAATCCTTACAAATGGGTTAATGTCAATGGTAATTGCTCTTCATGGACTGATCTTTCTACTTTCGGCTCTTCTCGTTGAGTTCAACAAAAAAAAGGGTACTTCGTACTTATTGATGAAAAAACCCTAGTTACAACTTATTAGATTAACTTTGTCTTGTTTTAAGTTTTTTTTTTTTAAGTTCATCTTTGAGTTTGATACATCTGGTCTTAGTTCTTAGGTGGAACTATATCTGTCGAATTATTAAAAATCATGATATGTTTAATGAGTTAATTTTATTTCTCACCAATTTGGTTTTATTTTGTTCTAGACCTTATTGTGTGTTGTTGATTATTAAAGCATACTGTGATCAGCTCTTCACCGGGCGTAATTAGAAGCCAATTGATTATATCTAATTAAATCTGTAAACTACATTGTTTTAATTAACCGAAACTGCCAATAACAAAGCACTAGTTTGGTCAAGGTTTCTTCCAAGTTTGTTCTACCCCTTTAATGAATTTGAAAATGTTCAAACTGTAAAAACATTAGTCAATTTAATAGGAGTATATCTTTTGTATGAGACTTTAATTTTAAAACTATTTTATGCTCAAAACAATAATTAGATGATAATTTAATTTAGATAACTGAGATGACGGCTGAATTTTCTTAACTGTAAAACATTCAAGGACAGAAGCAGAGAATCAATGTCGGGACGAGAATATTAATCTTAAGATGTCAGTTTGACGCGCCTTGGAACGCGTGTACACAGCTCACTTGGCGACATATTTGCTTTTATGTCAGCTTGTGTGGGACACGTATTTTCATAAAGTGTTCGAAGAACTCATTCTCAAGTCTCTACTGATTTGGCAATTATTATAGTTTCTTCCGTAGTTCCAGTGCTCCAGTTATATTTACTACTCCCTTTTAGTAAAATTGAAATGTTATATTTACATAAAATATTCATTTATATTAACATTACTATTTTTTGGTTCCTAAAAAAAAAAGGGGAGGATTGGTTCATAGTGAAAGAAAGGAATTTAAATAAGATGATTATTCTGCTTTTGCAAGTACAAAGGCTGCTCACCAATATGGAATAAAGCACATTCAAACCTATAAAGCTAGGCCACAGAATAGAAAAACCTGCCCAGTCTCCCATAATTTAGCTATTTTCATTATATAGTTACTAAACATAATCATCATCATATAGTACTACTCAAAGTTCTTGTTTTCATTACTTATCATATTGACATCATAATTTGAACCAACTGAAATGACCAGTATAGTTGAGACATCGATACTTCAATTGCATATCAGATCACTCGAACCCGGAGTTAAACTAAGTTTTCCACTGATGATATTCACTGAAAATAAAACGTTAAATGAATAGCGATGGTCAATTTGCGTCTAAAAGTTCACAAACGTCTGATATTAAGACAATTCATTTGGAAACATGATTTAGTAATGTAGGTTTCATGCTGTAAATAGAACAAACTTAGTTGTATTTCTAACGAACAATCAGATTATTTTCAATTATTCATGACAACTTTAATACATTTTTAAGTTACAAAAAAAAATATTATTCATAACAACAACATTAAAATCTATACTAAATATGGTCCAAAAAGTATGTATGAATCACCGGATCAGTAAAGAATGGCTTGGTTTTGACCGCGTCAAGCCAATTATATTGAGACCTTACAAAATATGGCCTGATTACTAATTCCACAAGGATGTGAACATCAGAGAACAAACATCTTGTATGATTTATATTTGACCGATTAACCTTAATATTTAACTGTTTATGCAGGGTTAAACTAAGTTTGCTCTATTTAAGGGTGTAAAATAAATGTTATCCAACGTAGGTGAAAGCATTTGCAAGTAAGAAAATATAAAAACTGCATATCTTTTGGTAGTGGAGTTATTCTGTCTCTTGTAATTAAGGATAGTGTGGCGGCTTAGACAATTACACTTACACCTATTATATGTAGATGCCACAAGTTTCCAATGAATATTCTAAAGATTTAATTTGAACAACTTTTTTTTATATAAAAAAAACTATATAGACCTTTTAATCCATAATCTCGTCCTGTCGGGAATAAACCTTTTTAAATTGAATTCTCAGCCACAAGAGTTGAACATCAGTATTTGGTAATTCACATTTAGCCAAATTGTTTGTAATCATATTGATTGGTTCTATGTAAGATATCCAATTATCCATGTCTCATGATAATATAATTGGAATATACATGTAAAGATGATCTTTTAGATGTATTTGTGAGGATCATACATGTGGATATGAAGTGGTGAAGAGATACTAATCTCTTAGTAGTATTACGTTGTCACGTTTCTTCCTCGTGTTGTCATCAACCCACACACGTTCTTCAATCTTCATTATTAGACCAAAGATTCCTTATGAGTCACACTTTAAAAAGTACACAAGCCTACATCTGTATTAACATAACGTGCATGCATACATGCACAATCAAAATCCCTTTTTCTTTTATAAGTTAATCATATATACTTTATAGGCCACCCGAGTCCATATCAGCCCGAGTTTACATACCAGAAAGATGCAATTAAAACATCCGATTACCCATATGATTAAGTAAAATCAATTCGATAACAACAATTTAGTAGAACATATGTGAGCATATAATCTAAGTGAATGGATCTTAAGAAGATAATTTGCTCGAAGTTACTTCCGATGTTAAAAGAACTTCTCACCAGTAGATGTTTTAAGCTCCAAACAAATCTTTAGATTTTCTGATGCTCTACACATTCTATATCTATTTTACTAAAAGGGCCTTATAAAGTAGTGTAAGTTGGTATTGGGCTATCACTATCAGGCCTACTTAGATAAGAGAGTACTCTCAAAATGAACCAAGTGGAATGAAACATAATAGTTTGACGGGAAAACGGAAAAAGAGTGAACCAAACAATAATCCATCTTCCTAACAAAACACAACACAAAGATGGTTTTGAACCAAAACTTGAAGAGTTTTATAAGTAACAAATCTCCAATAACACACAAGACTTAAAAGATGTTTTACTTCTTCTTCTCAGTAACACCACCACCACCAGACCTGCAAGTAGTTTACACAAAACATTTACTTAATGAATCATAACACTCATGACACTAAACTATTGTGAATCAATACCTCATCTTACGGAGAACGCTAGACATCTCCTCTCTCTTTCGCTTGGCTCTCTTGTGTGTACCCAACTTCCTCTTAGCAACCTTAAGAGCCCTCTTGTCTTTACCAACCTTGAGAAGCTCAGTGATTCTCTTCTCATATGGAGCAAACCCAGCAACTTCCCTGATCAATGATCTGATAAACAATGTCCTCTTGCTCGTTTTCTACATTATAGATCAGTCCAAACAATAATGTGAGATAAAATCTCTAACACAACACCACTTCTCAGCTCAGAAATGAACAAAAACAATACTATTGAATCCACGTTTTCAACTAATATTCCTATCCTCCGTAAAGACCAAACACAGACACTTGTCTTGTCTAAAGATCGGAGTGAAGAAGAGAGAGAGATTGATACCCCTTTGCGAGAGTTGGGACGAGGAGCTAATTCGCGTCTTGTGACGACGTGTCCTTTGTTCAATCCCACGAACAAACCTGTCTTCACCTGTGGAGCTGCCATTTTTTCTCTGCAATTAACCAACAACAACAACGGTTCAGACATCAGTTACGAAGAGAAAGAGAGAGAGAGTGATTGATCAGGTTTCATTACCTTCTTCTTTGGTTCGTACCTCGGAGAAGCAGCCGCTACTATGACAAAACAATGAAGACGTTTTATATGTAACAGCGATGAAAATGGGAACCCTAATATTTTTCATTGGGCCTTGGGGTTTGGATTGATCTAATTGGGCCTTCATCAATCTCGTTTTATTGTTAGTCTTTTCATCAGGCTTATTCCTATAACGGAATTGTAAGGGCGTGTAAAATGACTTATTTTATTAATTTCAATTTTTTTTTTAAAACTAATTAATATGAATCAAATTGAATACTCGTTCCATCACTACAAATATTTCAAAAAAAAAATTACAAAAAAAACATTTTTACATATTTCTATACATTTTTTTTCATGAATTATTGGAATAAAATTTATTTCATTTTTGCTATATTTCATTCATATCATTCAGTTTATTTGTATTTTATCAAGAATTTACTAGTTACATCCTTATTATTATTAATTTCTCTGGGCTTTCTAATCTAGTGTTATTTCTTGTTATACAAAATGCAACATGAATACTGTATCATAAGTTTAAACCGTTATTTAGAAAAAGAATGGTATTTCTAACATTTAATAAGATGGTAGGTATAACAATTACTGTATCATAAGTGTAAACATGTAAACTCACTAGTAAACACATTCTCTCGTCAAAGAATGTAAATTACTCAAGGTTTCAATGGAATGATACGAAAAAAAGGATACATAGACTTACAATACATATGTGTATCCTGTTACAAATTAAGAAAATAGCAAGATATATTTTGTACGAATATCTGATGATCAGTCTAGAATCTAACTGAAAACTGTAAATAAAGAAGAACAAGCAACAATAGTTTATGTATTTATTTGGTTGTGTAAATTTTTTCTTGAATGAAATGTTAAACTAAATTTAAACCAAAAACATTTTTACAAATGACTGCATCTTGAGCTTAAGAGTAGTGACTGAGCTATGGAGCTTTTATACACAGAGAATTTATCACATTTTCTAGGTTGTGTGAAGTTTTTGTCTGAGAAATTTAGGTATAAGCTTTATCAAAAAAAAAAAGGGGTATAAGCTTATAATATTTATTTGGCAATGTGCGTATGTAAGATCTCTTTCTCATCTCTTTTTGTTTATTTATTTTCTTAATCAATGAAATAACTGCAGTAACGTAACATTCAAGCTACAATCAAATTAATAAATGGTCAATTAATTAACAAAATAGAAGACAGGTCAACAAAACCTAAAGCCACATCAAAAAAAGAAAGAGTGTAACGTATACGTAACGAACATAACGGCAACAAAAAAGAAAGAAACGAACAACACAAAACAAAAAGATTTTTGAAGATCCATAAGAAAAAAGGAAGAAGCTTGTGGCATGAGAGGATTGAATGGTCTCACCGTAGGCTTTTCAATAAAATTAGCATTGGATGTTCCAACTTTAGAAGTCGAAGGAACTTAACTAAGGCCTCGACCCCTAAAGTGTTTATTAACTTCTATATCCAATCTCTTTTCTTGTCATGTCTTCTTCTTCATGTTTCTATCCCTTTTTCACTTTGATTACTTCTCTCTCTCTCTTTCTTTTGCATAACTTTAACTTTACATTATCATCATCTTCCTTCATTGTGAGTGAATATTGTCAACAACTTTTTAATGTAGCTTAGTGCTTACGGTATCACAAAGCTACTGCTTTCGTTCCATCGCTGACTAATGCAAACTGAATGTACACTTCACGAGATCATACAAGCAACTTCACTAACGTTGAACTCTCGTGATCACACAAGCAATTAGAGTTGTAATACATCATGGAAAACATATTTGAGCAGTTATTAATTAGATGGTTAGACTATTAAACAGAAAACAACATACATATTTTTAAAAAAATATGATTACATGATCTATTCTCTTGTAACTTTCTAGGCAAGCCCTTAAAAAAACATTACATATATTAAAAGATCCTGAATATCATCATAAGTAAGAACAAAACCAACAATGGACAAATAATCATCATCTTAATACTGAAATATATAAAATATCAAGAACTATTAAAAACAAAATACCAATTCAATCAAGTATTTTTTTTGTCTATCTTTTCAAGAAAAAAAACGTTCAGAGATTTTCCAAACGTGACCTAGAAATGACCATAATAAAACCACAAAAAAAAAACTAAAAGATAATATCGCCTTCTCTACTACTTATTTCTTGATCGTCATTGTCGTCGTCCTCCACTGCAAATCCGTTATAAACGTAGCATTTTCCGGAGAGAAGCTCAACCGTCTCCGACATGACATTGTTACACCTCTATGCATCGTCGAATACTTCTTTTGGCCTTTTCTTGGCGCCGGTGGGCATTCTCTGACCTCAGGGATTCTATTCTCAGTACGAGTTGGTGTTTTGAACCCATCATTGTCTTCTTCCACACCTTCTTCTTCTGACCTCTTTCTTTTCCGACAAGTTTCCAACACGAGTTTGTTGTCGGAAAATGCGTCCTCTCTCGTCATCGAAACCTCACCTAACGTTACCTCTTCATGACTCATGAGGCTTGTGATCTCCGACATGCCTATAAATCTATAAAACTCAAGAAACTAAAAGAAGAAAAGAAAGAAACACCCTCTTGTTCTTCTTCTTCTTCTTGTTCTTGTTCTTGACAGAGAGGATATAATGAGAAGATGATGAAGGAGAAATAATGATTGATCAATGTAGATAGATCCAACGTGGTAAAGAATATTAGTCAGAAAAATTGTCAGCTTTCCTTTTTATTATTATTTTTTTTTGTTTCTTTAGCATTTTTTCAGGTTTGTTTAGAGATGGAGTTAGGAGCGAGTTTATTGTGTTTGTTGTGGCAAAGGAGAGAGTCTAAAGGCATACATAACGTAGTGGAACCCTCTTATTGATTCAGAAGGAGAGACCTAACGTGCATAAAACCGTTACCATAATATTTTTCCTTTTAGTAGAGCAAGTCCATTGGTGAGTACTCTTTATGGGTACTTAAGATTAAAATAATAATTAATTTTGTGATTTGACAGTTTTAGAACCTCTATTAATCTAATTAACTTTTTCACCCTCCATTGGTAGGAACCTCGTTGAGGTTTTTAAAAAAAGTTAATCTTTGAGTTTAAAAAAAGTTTGGCTTTGAGTTTAAAACTGATCATGTAGACAACCCAAAGGGTAGTCACCAATGTAGCAGAATCAAGCAATGTGTGAATATCAAACTCCATCACAAAAATACAATACAATCTCACAGCCAAACTCCATCAAATATATTCCATATCCTAAAATAATCAAAGTAATATAAACCACAAACGCACAACACAGACATACAAACAAATATGTAATAAAAGAAGATCAAAATCTAAAAACCCAGACTTTTGTAATAACGAACCTGATACCAACCATGGTGATGAGCCAGTGATTGAAATCACATCCTTTGAATAGAATCTGGGACCAGGACCAAAGAGGATTGGGATTTGAGACTAGTTTTGAGGAAGAAGAAGAAAGGGGGGCGTCGCATCAGCTTCAACCTCGCGACGAACGGTGAGAGAGAGACGCTGGAGTCGGTGAGAGAGAGACGCCGGAGTCGGTGAGAGAGACGCCGGAGTCGGTGACAGAGACGCCGGAGTCGGTGAGAGAGAGAAGCCGGCCCAGACAGATGACGGATGTTTCGAGAGAGAAGAATGACTTTGGTTTGTCAAACCCCAAAGAAGAGAGAGAGACAATAAATTTGGTCCAATTAGAAAAGACCACGTCAGGGCTCCTTACCATTTCTTTAACTCCTCTTTTAAGTCCCGGTCCTGCCTCTAATTAAGGTTTTTCATTTATTTTTCAACCCAATTTTATTAGTACCCTTGCTTAAGGAGCACCGATGGACCTGCTTAGCATTAAAGTATTTCCCGATGCCTTTCTGCTTCTAGCAAGTTAAGCACAAAACTTGACGTCTGCCTTTACGTTTCCAAACTACATGTGCGCTTTTTTGCATTCTTAGCTTTTTTCTCCTGAGAAAAAAAAAAACATTGTTGCCGTTAAAGAGTCTTAAAGACTTTAATTTCGTATCTTAATGTTAGTAATTTTTGTGTAACTGATATACTTTAGTGATTTATGTTAATGTAGTGCTGATGCTGCATCACTACTATACACCCACTAGTTCTTAATTGGAATCATATCTTATGTTTTTAGAATTTAGGATTTATATTATTTATTATATGTATCAAGTCTAATTAAATAATACTACTTTAAGGGGGCATAAATAATTTCATATATATATATATATTTGATATTTTACTATATTCTAGTAAGATAATATCTAGATAAAAATGAAATATCTCAAAGATTTTTGCAAATATAGGAAAAAGTAAAGTAAACTCAAATAATAATGACATAAAGATATGGAATTAGTTATTGTAAAATATTCAAGAACGTATAAAAGATCTGCCATATGGTATAAGATATGATGTACGTTTAAGAATGACAAATTTCAAGACCATGAATTGTAAGTTAGTTTTTCCATATTTAATGATAAATGTATTAGAGTCGTTGCATGGTAAAAAACTAGCAGTATTTAAGATACAAATAAAAAAAATGTTATGTAACTTTTGTTGCTGGATGGAATTTTTTCGTAGCATGCTATTTTTTTTTTGAATGATTTTTTTTATAAAGATTATAAATGGGGATGTTAAGTATCGAACTGGGACGTACTATTTTGCATGTAAACGATAACTACTCCCACAGCACATGCTATTCATAGCCGTCTTATTTAGGAAATAGAGGTCCAAATAAAAAAAAAGACAATATACAAAACACACTTTTCATCATAGATTCATAATTAAATGAAAACAAAACAATAAAAATCTATATTTCGCTTATCATCATTATTTACGTACCCCATTACTAATTGCCTCTCTGAAAAAATAGGTACATTTGTAACTTAAATTAAAAAATTGGAAAAAGTAAAAAACATTGGTACAATCAACCCTACTAATTAAACCAACATTATTACAAAAACATTGGTTCTGAGCGGTTCCGTTGCCCTGAGGTTCTTTACCAGCCGTTTATGATTGGTATGGAGAATGCAGGTATCCATGAGACAACGTATAACTCTATAATGAAGTGTGATGTGGACATTAGAAAGGACTTGTATGGTAACATTGTGCTAAGTGGTGGAACTACTATGTTCCCTGGGATCGCTGATAGAATGAGTAAGGAGATCATTGCTTTGGCTCCAAGCAGCATGAAGATCAAAGTTGTTGCTCCTCCCGAGAGGAAATACTCTGTTTGGATTGGAGGGTCTATCTTGGCCTCCCTCAGATAATCAAAATATAATTTCCGATTTGAATGATGACTACTGAAGAGAAGCTGCAGCGTTCATTGAGTAGCTTTTATACATGATTGATGCAGATATTGGACATATGAAGGACGTTGAACAGAATGAAGTATCTCTTCAGTTTAGAAACTTGTTTAGTCGCTGCTGCAACCTCCATGGAATGCAGCAATCGACGCAATGTACGTTCAACAAAGATCAAACTAAAAAGCCCTCTAAAAAAGCTGAAAAAGAATAAGGTAAGCAATGATGGATATAACTCTGTTTTGGGGAAAGTGTAAGTCAAAATCAACTGATTAGCAAGTTTCAGAAACTCAAACTTCACTCCACAACAAGAAAGGACATAAAGATGAGTCTAATGCAACAATTAAGATAGAAACCCAGTCTACAGATGTCAATGTTAGTATATACTTGTTTTAACAACACTTAATGTCTAAACGAAAAGAAAATGACTTTGTGATATAAATGTATGACCTACTGCTAGCTCATGTGGATAGACGTGAAGATATTAAGAGTGGAAACTCTAATCTAAAATTTACGAAGATGCTTCTCTTTAACGTTTTGTTTTGGATCCAATCTTTTGCAACATGTTACTGGTTGAGTTTCTAATCTTTCAGATCATGCTTGAACAGAGTGATATGATAAAGATATTAGAAAACTCCATGAAAGATATTAAGTAAGCATGCTTACTCGACATACATGGTTTGATGGTGTCCAAACATATTGAAAAGTCACTAGATGTTAAGCTAGACAAAACTATGAAAAAGATAAAGAATTCATTTGCGCAAACTCTCAAAGAAACCATAGAACAATTGAAGTCTGCGTTAAGAGATCATCATTTCTGAAAAATTGACAACTATACCGGGGAAAAAACTATGTCATTTTCTATGGCAAAGTTTATCAGGGGCAGTAGCTGTGAATGAGAGACTCTTCAAGAGACATATTGGTAATGATCCTAGTTGCCCAAGATGTGGGCACGCGGAGGAGACAATTAACCATATGATCTTTACATGTCCTCCAGCTCTACAATGCTGGGCTATATCACCGGTTCCCTCGAACCCGGATATCTTCCCTTCACAAAATTTATACACCAACATACATTACCTTCTATCAAGGGTAAACACTGGTGGACGTATGGAGGAACTTACCAGAATCTTCCCTTGGCTGATTTGGTATATCTGGAAAGCACGAAATGAAAAACTCTACAAAGGTCGGGATCTCTCACCAAGAGACACGACATCACTAGCGCTACAAGAGTGTAACGCATGGTTCGAGGCCAACGAGGCGACAGAAGAGAGTACCTCAGAACTCATACCGATGAACCCTCCAGAACCACCGTTATTCACTTGTAGGATCGATGGATCATGGAAGAAGGATGTCTCTACAAGTGGAGTAGGATGGATTTTACAGCTCCAAGATGGATCTACGGATTTACTTGGTCTTCAAGGGTGTCATAGACTAATCTCACCACTCCATACGGAACTAAAAAGTCTGGTATGGGCATTAAAATGCCTAACTCGCCACCAAAGATTCTGTGATTATTTTGTCACTGATTCCCAAGAGTTAGTCAAAATGCTTCTCGCACCCGAAGAGTGGCCAGCTTTCACACCGGAACTCAGTGAGTTCACAGAATTATGGACCCCCTATAAAGGCAGCAGAGTGGTATATCAACCCCGATCCAGTAACTCTCAAGCGGACTTCCTTGCAAGACACGCTCGAACAAGGAACCGTGTTTTCTCCTATGTTAACACGGCGGTACCTCACTGGATAGATACTAGCAACTCGTCCTTCGCGGATTCGTACTAAGATCATTAGTACTACTATCATTGTGAAAAAAAAAATGACCTTTACTTTTGTTTGTTTTTGTGGGAATAAATGTGCTTTACTATTAATATTAGAATTTTACCCACATCTTTAGAAATGCAGAATTATTTTGATAAAATTTTAGTTTATTTGAAAATATGAATATTTGCTCTTTAATTTAATGAAAATAAAAGCATTTGTTCTTACTTTTACTTATATTTTTTTGCTTAATATCTACTTAAATTTTCTCCTTATATTTTTGCTTAATGAGATAGACCTTCTATTTAGAAGCTCCTCTTCACAAGGTGGTACGAAGATTTTAAAGACTGGTATAATTCTTTTATTCTGGATTTTGCAATTATTGACCTGATAATACATTCTTTAATCTTTCTTCCATGAAACGAACCAAAATATACTCCTATGTCTCAGCGGTGCTGGTGAAGGCAGTTCCAGTGGTATGGACCTAGACAAACTTCATTCGGACCTTGAACTTATGATGGGGGTGTTAAAACACGTGCTTCTCATGGTGGCCGGCATGAACAGTGGACGGCGTGGACGGTGTGGACGGTGGCCGTAAATGAAGATGAGCTTTGTCAACTCTTGTAGGCAACTACCAACCCATGAGCTTCTATAAATACCTCTATGAGGTGAGAAGCAAGAGGCATCCCAAAACACAAAAAAATCACAGAAGAAAAGAAGAGGAAGAAGAAGAGCGTGAGAGAGAGGAGAGAAAAAAAAAAGTTTTTTTTAATTTTTTTTTCTTGAGATAATTTCTTGCGGGTATTTGGGATCGGGTTGAGAGAGAATTATTTAGAGAGTTTGTTATTTTCTCCTTTTATAACGAGAGAATTATTATTGTTTTCTCCGTTATAATTGAGAGGTTGTAACTCCTATTATTTTCCTCGGAATAAATTCTTCTACCTTGTCCATGGTTTTTCCCCTTTGGGGTTTTCCACGTTAAATCCGGTGTTCCATTTATTGCACTATTTCTCAAATTATTAGCTGCGACCCTGCTCTATCCGGTCCGATTTCTACAACAAGTGGTATCAGAGCATAGGTTCTGGAAGAAGCAATGGCGGCAAAATTTGAGATCGAAAAATTCAACGGCAGCAATTTTGCGCTGTGGAAGTTGAAGATGAAGGCTATTTTGAGGAAAGATAGCTGCTTAGCGGCCATTAGTGAAAGGCCGGATACATACACGGATGATGATAAGTGGAACGAGATGGACAGGAATGCTATTGCAAATCTTCACCTTGCACTTGCAGATGGAGTGTTGTCAAGCATTGAGGAGAAGAAGACTGCAAAGGAGATATGGGATCACCTTGCAAAATTGTACGAGGCCAAGTCGCTGCACAACAAAATTTTCTTTAAGAGGAAGCTTTATACTCTACGGATGGCGGAATCTACTTCAGTGACGGAGCACATTAACACCTTGAATACTTTATTTTCTCAACTCACTTCGTTGAGCTATAAAGTAGAATCACAGGAGCGTGCTGAGCTTCTACTTCAAAGTCTACCAGATTCATATGATCAACTCATCATCAACTTAACAAATAATGTCTCCACCGACAGTCTAGTCTTTGACGACGTTGCAGCTGCGGTTCTAGAAGAAGAAAGTCGGCGCAAAAGTAAGGAAGACAGACGAGAAACTCCACAAGTGGAGGCATTGACGGTGATGAGAGGAAGATCAATGGAGCATGGCTCAAGTGGGAGTCACAAACATGGTAGATCAAAGTCAAGAAGTAAGAAGATTTATAAATGCTACCACTGTGGCAAGAAGGGTCACTTGAAGAAGGATTGTTGGGAATTAAAAAATTCCAAGCCTCAAGGAAATGTAGCAAATACTTCAGAGGATGGAATAGCCCTGTGTTGTGAAGCAACAATTTCAAGCGAAAACAGGAGAAGGTTCGCTGATATATGGTTGTTCGACTCAGGAGGTACATATCACATGACCTCTAGAAGAGATTGGTTCCATCAATATGAACCTATCTGTGGAGGATCTGTGTACAGTTGCAATGATCATGAGCTTAAGATTGTTGGCACTGGGTCCATTCAGATGAAGATGTATGATGGTACAATTCGTACTATTCATGAGGTGCGGCACGTGGAAGGCCTGAAAAAGAATTTATTATCTGTAGGGCAACTTGATGATCTTGGTTGCAAAGTTGAAGTCAAGAATGGAACTCTAAAAGTAATTAGAGGACCAATTATGAAAGGAGAGAAGATAGCTACGAAGTTATACATGTTGGAAGGAGAAACTCTGTCAGAATCAGAAGCATCTGTTGCTTCAAGTTGTTCCAGTGAGAAGGCTACAACGGTGTGGCATCAGAAACTTGGGCATATGTCGGAACAAGGCATGAAAATTCTTGCAGAGAAGAAGTTACTTCCGGGTCTCACAAAGGTATCATTATCCTTTTGTGAGCATTGTATTACAAGCAAGCAGCATCGGTTGAAGTTTAGCACATCAAGTTCTAGAAGTAAAACTGTTCTAGAATTGGTTCACTCTGATGTGTGGCAAGCACCAGTTACATCACTAGGAGGAGCGAAGTACTTTGTGTCTTTCATCGATGACTACTCTAGGAGATGTTGGGTGTATCCTATCAAGAGTAAGGCGGATGTGTTTTCAGTCTTCAAAGTTTTCAAAGCACGGGTGGAACTTGAATCTGAAAAGAAGATCAAGTGTTTGAGGTCAGATAATGGAGGTGAATACACTAGTGATGCATTTATCAAATTCTGTAAAGCAGAGGGCATCAAAAGGCAGTTCACTACATCATACACTCCTCAACAAAATGGAGTGGCAGAGCGGATGAACATGACTCTGTTAGAAAGAACAAGAGCAATGTTGGGAGCTGCAAGCTTAGAGAAGAAATTCTGGGCAGAAGCAGTCAACACCGCCTGTTATGTGATAAATCGATCGCCATCAACTGCAATTGAGTTGAAGACACCGATGGAGATGTGGACAAGTAAGCCAGTAGACTATTCAGACCTCCATATATTTGGGAGCCCAGTGTACGTGATGTACAATACCCAAGAAACTACAAAACTAGATCCAAAATCTAGAAGGTGCTTGTTCTTGGGATATGCTGATGGAGTGAAGGGGTATCGCCTGTGGGATCCCACTGCCCACAAGGTTATAATCAGCAGGGATGTTATCTTCACAGAAGATAAAAAGATCGAGGAAGAAATTTACATGCTCCAACCAGAAGGTTTTGAAGAAAAAGAAAAGGGGAACTTGGTTTGCAGGTTAAACAAATCTCTGTACGGTCTAAAGCAGGCGCCAAGATGTTGGTACAAGAGATTTGATTCCTTCTTTATGAGCCTTGGATACAACAGACTTAATGCAGACCCTTGTGCATATTTCAAGAGGTTTGGTGAAAAAGAGTTCATTACTCTGCTGTTGTTTGTAGACGACATGTTGATAGTAGGCCCCAACAATGTTCGTATCAATGAATTGAAGGCACAGTTGGCTAGGGAGTTTGAGATGAAGGACTTGGGACCAGCAAACAAGATTCTAGGGATGCAAATTCACCGAGACAGAAATAATAGGAAGATTTGGCTTTCACAGAAGAATTATTTGAAGAAAATCTTGCGGAGGTTCAACATGCAAGATTGTAAGCCAGTATCTACCCCACTTCCTATTAATTTCAAGTTATCCTCCAATATGTGTCCTAGCAGTAAAGAAGGAAGGATGGAAATGTCTCGAGTACCGTATGCATCAGCAGTGGGTAGCTTAATGTTCGCAATGATTTGTACACGACCTGACATTGCACAAGCAGTGGGAGTAGTAAGTCGGTACATGGTGAAACCTGGTAAAGAGCACTGGAATGCCGTTAAGAGGATCCTAAGATACATTAAGGGTACCTCGGATGTTGCATTATGTTATGGAGGATCAGACTTTGTTGTCAGAGGCTATGTTGATTCAGATTATGCAGGAGATATGGATAAGAGCAAATCCACAACCGAATATGTGTTTGCACTTGCTGGCGGAGCTGTAAGTTGGGTTTCAAAACTATAATCAATTGTGGCAACATCAACAACTGAAGCAGAATATATAGCAGCTACACAAGCTAGTAAAGAGACAATGTGGTTGAAGATGGTAATGGAGGAACTCGGGCACAAACAAGAGAAAATTTCTCTCTTTTGTGACAGTCAGAGTGCCGTGCATCTAGCAAGGAATCCAGCCTTTCATTCAAAAACCAAACACATACGAGTCCAGTATCACTTCGTTCGTGAGAAAGTGGAAGAGGGCACGATAGATATGCAGAAGATTCATACAAAAGAAAACATAGCAGATTTTTTGACGAAAGCAGTCAGTACTGACAAGTTTATTTGGTGTCGATCCTCTTGTGGCCTGATGGAGACGTAAGCAACATGGAATGACAAGGTAGAAAGAATGGTGTGAAGATCCGATTGATTCTCAATCAAATCTTCAAGTGGGAGATTGTTAAAACACGTGCTTCTCATGGTGGCCGGCATGAACAGTGGACGGCGTGGACGGTGTGGACGGTGGCCGTAAATGAAGATGAGCTTTGTCAACTCTTGTAGGCAACTACCAACCCATGAGCTTCTATAAATACCTCTATGAGGTGAGAAGCAAGAGGCATCCCAAAACACAAAAAAATCACAGAAGAAAAGAAGAGGAAGAAGAAGAGCGTGAGAGAGAGGAGAGAAAAAAAAAGTTTTTTTTTTAATTTTTTTTTCTTGAGATAATTTCTTGCGGGTATTTGGGATCGGGTTCAGAGAGAATTATTTAGAGAGTTTGTTATTTTCTCCTTTTATAACGAGAGAATTATTATTGTTTTCTCCGTTATAATTAAGAGGTTGTAACTCCTATTATTTTCCTCGGAATAAATTCTTCTACCTTGTCCGTGGTTTTTCCCCTTTGGGGTTTTCCACGTTAAATCCGGTGTTCCATTTATTGCACTATTTCTCAAATTATTAGCTGCGACCCTGCTCTATCCGGTCCGATTTCTACAACAGGGGCCAGACTGGCGCTTGGCTCCATTGATCACAAAGCTCCTTGAGTATATTATCAAAAATGGGGTCAGTCTGAGGTTCAATCAAGCATGATGCATCTGATAGTTGGGTCAATCATCTATGATATACATAATAATAATAATAGTATAGCTTCTTGATTTTATTTTGATAATAAGAGATTGTTCATCTTCCGGTGATGATCAAATTGCATTTACATCGGCTTGGCTTTTTTTTTGTTTTTTTTTGTTGGAATAAATGCTTACAAGACGTTGATAAAGTTATGCGTATGTTTTTTGCTTTTTGTTTTTTCTTTCTTAATATTGGCCATGTCAAAGCATCAATATAGCAGGTGATTTGACTCAGTAGAATATCATGAGTGAAAAAAGTGTTAGGAATTTTTCCATTAGCAAAAAAGAAAAAAAAAAGAAACAGAGGATAATGAATGGTCCAAGCGAAGCAAATCATAAGGGGTTAACAAAGCCTCACCTTGGTATATATACAGAGTAGGAGTGAATATTACAGAGTAGGGAGTAATTAGAGGATCAGTAATATGGTGTGTTGCTAGTACCACAACTCAATATGTTATTCCACAATCATTTGCTGAAATAATTGTCATTGTTACAAATACACAAATGCAGCACTTGTTGTGTATATATATGTAGTGTTGATGTCAATGAGAATATATAGCGTGGGAGGGTGTCAAGGATGATGCAGTTTTGAATGTTAACCAACACCCCAATGCAACTCAAATATATGTAATATTTTAATGATTTTATTTTTTGTTACAATCAATATCAATGAATTTAAAAAGTAGGCGAGATTCAAAAAAATTATTGTTATTTATTAACTCAAATATGTTAGATTTTAGAATGGTTCACTGTTGATTTGAATATATAGCAAGTAATAGCAATTCAATCCAACATTAAAAGCATTTAAGTGTCGTTTTTTCAAGTTTTACTATTTTATGTCAATCAAAAGAGCATTGAAGATGATCTCCTGGAGTTGAGCAAAAGAAAAAGATGATTTCTTAGTCAAATAATACATGTTGAAACTTATAAATACATACCTTTCTCGTTGTGGAAGAAATAACAAAGGAAATTATTGGAGATTGAGCAAATATTAATTAAGATTGCTGACTCACAAAGTGGTCCTTTACTGCTATTTGCTAGTTTTGATGATCTCTAGATATATTTCAGATGCTTTTGAAACTTAGGATCTTAGGGGAAGAAAGAACCCTTGAGAAATATAGAAAGAGCCGATTCAGACATGTGTATCTCATATAATAAACTTGTCCCTCGCAGTCTCTAATCCTATGACTCTGCTACAAGCACAAAGTAACAGAAGATTAGAACCGAGCAGTAACTTGAGCGAAAAGTGCCTTGAAATCCTTTGTTGGGGTGCCTGTTCCCTCTGGCTTTGAGGCCAGATCAAGTGCTTTATTCTTTGCCTCCTCTAGCTGCAAGGCCTGCTCAAATAAGACACACCATGGATAATTAGGAGAGACACAAACTGGTTTTAAGAAAATATGGTGCAACAGTTGTAATGTTACACACACCTGAACGCAGACTTCAGCAACATCAGCCCTTGCGATTGTTCTTGTGTCCGTCTCAAGAATCTCGTCATCTTTTCCCACAATTAGTTCTCGGATGCCACCTTCCTTGTCCTGCAGACCGCCCGCTCTGATTCCACAACGAATGTTTGTAAGATCAGATTCCTCCATCACAATTAAGAATCATATGAAAAGTCTAACCTGATGATGGTGTATGGAATACCGGAATCAGCTAAGTACTGCTCAGCTTTCCTCTTCCAAACCTACAAATTTGCAGAACAATGCTTAAAGATTTGTGAACATTTTTTTGCTATGGAACTAAGTTTCTATGTTCAAGAAAACATAGAAAGAGGAATCACCAGAATGTTGGCATTGCCAATGCTATTCAAGGGGTTGTTTATGTTTGTTCCTCCCATGGATCCGACCAAAACAATCTGCTTAACTCCTGCTGCTTTAGCTGTTACAACAAAGACAAGATTTTCAACACTTTCTCTATAAAGACACATACAAAAGTGCTAAGTTTACATGACTTTCAACTCAAAACTAATTGGCTTCCAAATATGTTATATATTACTTATGTCCCTTCAGAACTTTTAGCGTAGAAGTTCATACTCTTACACGCACTCTTTAGAGATTAAGATCTTTGCCTAATCCAAATAAAAAGCTTAAAGAGATGAATACAAACCAGCATCTATCTGATTCTTCTGACCAATCCAATCAACCTGCAAAAAGAAAGACAAAGAATCAAAAACCAAACAAGAATCTACAAAACCCACAAGAACAGAGTAGTTGTTGTCACCTGTTCAGGATAAGCTCCTTCTTCAAAGTAGAACTCAGGTCTCTCTCCTTTGCTTGGATCAAAACCAGGTTTCATCTTCGGTACAGCGCTCGTAAGAATGACCAAAGCATCAATCCCTTGAACAGCAGGAGCAATGGCTTCAGGGTCTCGGATGTCTCCAACGAACACTTCATCCTCTCCACCGATCTTCTCCTTGCTCTCTTTCGTCCTTACCAAACCTCTCGCTACGAACTCACCCGACCTCTCCTTCAACTTCTTGTACACAATTTGCCCTGACATGCAGAGAAACAATCTTCTTAGCGTTTTAGAACATTATTCTAGGTTACGTGATGGACAAGAAAGAGTGAAAAATTAAAGGATATGTTAGAGAGAACCTGTTCTTCCACCGGCGCCGGTGACGAGGACGGTGAGAGGTTCAGCTGTCGCGGCGGCGGAGACAGTTACAGATACTCTCCTTATCTTTCCGGTTAACTTCCTCAGACCGTAAACCAACGTCGGTTCCGACACAAGCGAGCTGAAGTGGAGAGACGAGTAAGAAGACGGAGTTGAGGAGCGAGGAACTGAGACGAATGAAGAGGACACAGCTCCTGTTTTGTAACTGTTGGAAGGAAGTAGTGAATGGAAGAATGTTGTCGTCGTCGTCGTCATCATCGCCATTGACTGGAGTTAGGTAAGCTCAGACGATGACGAGAGAAGTGAGAGAGACACACCTTATCGTTTCTCAGATTCTCGCCACGTCACCTTATCGTTCGAATTAATTGATTCTTTTAATCGAGACGGGCCTGGTTTTCACTTGGGTCGGGAACAGTCTCTTAAAACACGATTTTTACATTAACGTATTGTAGTTGGGTGAAGTTATAAAAATGATTATAAAAATATTTTAAAAAATATTTATATAAAATTATTTTATTTACAGTATACTGAAGAATCCAATCATTACAAAATCCAAATCTAACAGTTATATTTCATAATTTTTTTAAAAATTATATATTTTTTATTAACATATAGTTAATAATAGATTTACATTTTTGGAATTTGATCACTAAACCATTTTAATGTATAAAGTTTGAAAAAATATTCAGTCAAACCATACTAAAATGTCACTAAAAACATACTATTTAGTCTGATATAATAATTTCTAGTAGCATAAACTGCTAGAGAAAATGCACGTATTGTTAGCCAAACTGTAATGACCATGAATAACGGGTTATTCATATAAAGAATCTTTTGAAAAAAAATTGATTATTTGTTTGAACAAAAAAAGAATGATTATTTGTAAAATAGAAAAATAGAATGATAAATAAAATGGAATAGAAGCTGAAACAATTTATGGAATAATGAATTCCACACATTCTATTTATTCACAATGGTTTAAGATTCTGAACGAAAAAAATAGATTTAAAAAAAAAAGATTTCTTTTTTTTTTGTTTCATTCCAAAATATTTTAATAGTTTTAAAAAAGTTTCATGTAACTGTGAGACATTGTATGAAATTTTATGGACTGATGCAATCCAAATAATTTTATCCCATAAAATAGCAATCTAGTTCAATCATCTTTGGTCAATTAAATTCGATTTAAGTACTGATTTACTGTAGACTTACAAAAAACTCTTATTATGTGTCATGCTAGAGTAGTTGACGGCGTAAGGCCAGCACCGAGTACGTTCTAGGTCCTAGTGTTTTTTTTTTTTTTTTTTTTTTTTTTTTTTTTTTTGATATCCGTGGGGGATCCCAGGCGGTAAACCCAGACTAATCCCCACGAGACCTTTCATCCGGGCACGCACGGTTATAGGCGGGAAGGTGGCCAAGGCGACTCGAACCTAGGTGGCGGGCACTCCAGCTGGAGTTCCATTACCACTGGGCCAAGAGCTCTTGGTTTAGGTCCTAGTGTTGGAGCCAAGAAGTCTAATATGGAGAGAGATACAAAACAACTCAATATTTTATACGTCCAAGGAGATTCTCAACACTAAAGGACGGTTGTTTCTGTAATTAGGTTTCTTTACGTACGCTACAAGCAACAACAACAAAAAAAAAATACTCAAGTCGTTCTATTACATCAAAACAGAGTGGTCTGGCGACCAACTCTTCTCGGCAACCCAAAATTTTGATAAGATCTGATCTCACCAGTCACAGTAGCCGTCACAATCACCATCCCCCAAGCCGTAGGCTGTATAGTTTGTGGACCATGACCTCCACTATCAAACCACGACCAAGAAGACAACCTCGAGGACGTGTTTATAGACGGAGACTCACCAAACCTCGACGACTGCTGCTCTGAACCGTTCATGCTCGAACCAAACGACTCGCTGCTCCCTACCTCACCTCCAACCTCTTCCTCATGTTGTTGCTGCGGTGTGATTCTCTTAGGGATGGGAGGTAATCCCGTTTTCTTGTTTCGTGCAGCCGCGGCTGATGTTTCTTCTCTAGTTGGTGAGCTTACGGCTGATGAAGGCTGGCTCGAAGTGGATATACGCTTTGAGTGGCGTTTGGTGTGCATTTGAACAGGTGGTGGCTCGCCTCTAACGTGACCGTGCCATGGGACAGCTGCTGAGACGTTTTTGCATTCAAAATGTTCGTGGGATTGTGTCATGTTTGAAGATCTTCTGCCTGTTTCTGATGTTGTTCGGTTACTGTCTCGTTTCCACATGTAAACCTGAGAGTCTTCGCTCGCACAGATTATGTATTTCCCGTCTTGGCTATACGAAGCCGAGATTTGGCTACTCGTGTTTCTAAAACCTGTAAACAAAACGGTCAAGTACTGTTTGTTATTAACTGTCAAGCCGAGATAACGGTGAAAACATGTCCACAGTATTAATATATGTTCAACTTGTATATGAGTATATATATTTTGTCTGAATACGAAGTTTGGGCCAAAGTTCGTAATCCTCTGAGCTCCGAAACTACAACATGTAATATCAGTGTAACGAGAATATTACCTTTGAATTTGTGAATAACTTCGGAACCGTCTAGGATTCTAATCCGCGAGTCAGCGGATGTGACTAGAACTTCTGATGGATTCACCGGAGAAAACTACAAATATATGAAAAGTTACTTGCATTACACGGTGTTTGTTTAGGTAAGTCTTAACGGTTGTTTTAATGAAACATACCTGAAAACTGGTGATCTTGTTTTTTGATTGTTTTTTCTTATGAGCCTGAAGATCAATCTGATTAGTTTGATTCAGCTTACAGTCTGTTCTACACAAGACACATAGCAGTTAAAACAGAGTATTCAATTGTGAAATGATGTTTGAATCATAAAGAGCTCAGGGTGAACCTTCTGTATCGTAAGCACGGCAGATTCCTTTATTTGATCCGATGAATGCACCCTTTAAAATCAAGATTCTATCACTGACAGAAACGTAATGGATTGTATGTAGAAGACTGGTGCAAGAACTAGAGTTATACCTGACCATCTGGAGTGTAGCAAGCAGCAGTGACCATTTCATGAAGATCACTCCAATCCACAACCTGCCGATTCTGTATACTCCATATCCTTATCTTAGCATCTAGCGACCCGCTTATGAAATAGTTTTCATCCACTGGGTTAAACTGAATGCATGTCACTGTTGCATCAAATGGACTATATATGGTCAAAATATGAAGTTAGAATGTGAAAAAAAAGACAAACAAACAAACAGAATGTGGTCTCACCATAGTCATTGTGAGCAAACAATTTGAGACATGTTCTTGTTTCAAGATCCCATAACCTGACTGTTTTGTCCATGGAAGACGAAAGAAGAAGCTGAGATTTGGACCATGACAGATCCAAAATATCAGCTAAATGACCTTTCAAAGAGCAAACAGGCTTCTCCGAAAACGAAAAGACCGTTTCAGGAACATGAACATAATCAGGGATCTGATTGCTGTTCTTCCTCCCTGATGAGCCTTTCCCTTTCTTCTTCTTCTCTACAGAAGCTATCTCATTCCCAGCAGAGTCGCAAAGCGAGGGATGTATCGGTGTGAGACTTCCTTCATTCATAGACATTAACTCACATTCTTGCACCTCCCATACATGAATGACTTGATCATGTCCACCACTAGCAAGGTAATGAGCATCTGGACTAAACTTAATAGTCCAAATCGAACCCTCATGAGCTTGAATCTCTTGACACATATGCAACGCGCTTAGCTCCTTGTATGACTTCCCTGTTGGTCTCACTTTCACCCACTCATTAGCTTTATTACCATGTTTATTATCTTTCCCTTTTCTAGGACTATCACTAGTACTTCCATCGGTTACATCTCTATCTCCAACTCTTAAACTCATAGAGTGAGCTACACCTTTTATGTTCTTCAACAACGCAGCTCCTCTTCTCTTACTCAACCTCACACTCTTCGACAAATACGAGTTAAACTTCCTTAGATCCACAAAGGGTTCGTAGTTGATCCTGTTCACATTCTCTCTACGCATAAGCTCTTTCACCACAGGTGAGTACCCAACGCACTTCTCAAACTCCTCTAACGTTAACTGCTTCCCCGTTTGTAAATCACTTAGCCTATTCCACATCCCATCTTCACCATACTCGTTTACTATAAACTCTTTACCCGTGTCGAGATTCTTGATCAAGAAAAACGCACCGAGTCTCGCTTTTGACGACATTACAGATGTTAATCCGACAGCAGGAGATTGTCTGATCGGTGTCTGGTGCTGCTGACAGATTCTTGTCCGAGAACTAACTCCCATTGTCGAATACGTTCTTGTCAAACGATGCTTCGAGATCTTCCCAAGAATCTCATCTTTCCTCCGTTTCTCTATCAAGAACCTCTCTATATCCGACTCAGATCTCGACCTAGCGAACAGAGCATGGTCATGATCGTGATCTTGACTCTCCTCCCCTGTTTCAGCTTTACCCTCAACCTCACCGTTCTTCTTGTCATCAGCGTTCGAGACGCGGCGTATCGACACGGCGTTGACCATCTCCTTTTTGCTAACGAGCCCCATCCCGTGGAGGAGACGATGGCGGCGCTCTGAGATTGATCCCGGAGCCGCCATCCAGATATCGTAATCGGGAGACATCGCCGGCGTACGGAACTTTCTTGACGCGGAGGTCATGGAGGAGACGGCGGAGGAGAAGGAGATGCGGCAGTCGTCGAAATCTTCTTCTTCCTCCTCCTCGTCGGAGGAAGAGTTCGCCATGTCGAATGTAAGAGCGGAGGAGAGACGGTCGTGTGTTTCGAAGAACCTGTCGTCGTCGTCTTCGAAATCTCCTAACCCTGCCCAGTCCATCGTCATTGTTCTCTTTCGACACATCTTGTTTATCCCGTTCTCCATCTTCTTCTCCTCTAAATTTCGAGAAAACTAATTTAAATTGCATATAAAACAGAACAGAGTTATAGAAAAAAGACAGAACAGAGTTTCAAAAGATTTGGCCTTTGTCGGAGATGGTGATGGATTGATTATGGAAGGATGGGCAAATCGGGTATTATGGGGGGAAAGTGTCAAGACGTGTTTCTCTTTGTAAGACATCTCCTCACGTTCATTTTTTTCTTTTCAGACAAGATTCAACCAATGATCGTGAAAGCATGTTTTGCTCATCTTTGGAAAGTATTTACGTTTGGTACGTGTTTAATATGAACACATAACATGTTCCACTTTACGTGTTAAACAAAAAGAAAAATAGTATTCAAAATGATTTATGTTTTTTTTTAATTTTTTTTTCAGAAAACTCATTTTTACATTTTAATGTATTTTTGTTAGATAATAATGATAAAATGTAAATTTTAAAAAATAATAATGTTTATTAAATTTTTATTGGCTAAAAATTGTAAAAATAGTAAAGCACAAAAATAATTCTTTTATAATTAAAATTTAAAATGTTTTCTTGATATGACATGAAAATTTTTCAAAAAAAAAATTGAAACAGAAAAATATTATTTTGTAATTAATCTTAGCTTTCATGTTTATCATATTTTCCAAAATTCTATTATCTACAATGTTTTAATTGAATTCTTGAATAAAACAAGACTATAATGTAGTTTTGCTTGTATCTTGAGGTTTCCGCTGCAGTGGACAAGAAGGTTGATCTGCAACTGCACATTCTGGCAACGTTCAAGATACAAGCAAAACTACATTATAGTCTTGACCATCATGCCGACACGTTTTATTAGTGGAACTGCTTGATCTTCGCATGAATCACATATATACCGTTACATTATTAGGAAGAACATCTTTTAGTTAGCTTTTTTGGGGGTTAATACAACATGTATATCCGTAATAGAAACGATTACAATATTACAAGGACTTTTGACCATAATGAGACGAGTTTCAGATTTGTATTCTTTTTCAGAAATATGTTGACCATGTTCACAAGAGATTCTAAACTATTCTTTATGGTCAATATAATCAACATGTGGTTTTATTAGCATAATCAGTTAAAGAAAACTATATGAGAGAAAACAGTGTATTCAACTGAGAATTTGATAATATTGATGTGAGGTTTGCTTATATTCCTGATATGACTAGTGAGAGTATAGTGTTTTGTTTTGATAAGACACATGGATCTCCCACTACTATTATCTGTATCTTGTCTATAAGCATTTAAAGAACCTCTTTAATCACTCTGAGATGAAGGTTTTATTGTTCACAAGATTCAAAATGATAAGAGACTACACAATATATACATCTCCATATATGTTTTTGAGTCTTAACAACATTTCTTCACAGCATTAGCGTTGAGAAGTATTGCTCGAATTCTTGATCAATCGTAGGCTTCTTTGTACCATGCTTAGTAGAATCTGCACATATATAAACCAAGTTAGTAAACTCTCGGTTCAGGAATGCGCATGGACAAAAACCAAGAATCGGTTTGTACCTTGGTCAACAGTCCATCTCCCAGAGGACAGAACATAGCTAGCAGCATTACTACATCCTTTAGCTTCGCCTTCTTCTTCTTCATCAATGTAGAGAATGTTTTCAATGTCTTTGTCTGAAAAATCCTCTAGGTTTTGGGTGCCATAGATGAAATCAAGATGGCTTTCAAAGGAAATCAGCTTGTCTTCACTGCAAGATCCAGATGACTCCTCTTTCATCTCAATCTCATTTTCACATTCCATAGATGTTGAGTTCAGACATGACACTGAACACTCTGAATCAAGCTCTGATCTGCCATTAGTATTGTCTGAACAAGCCGCATTGTCAAAACAAGCATGTTTGGACAAAGGTAATAATGATAACTCCGATTGATCAGTCTGGAACTTCCTCTTCTTGCTCACTTCAACTGCTTCCATATTCAACACATTTTTGCTATTGATAATGTGATGGAAACTGCAAGAAACCAAACAACAACAAATGAGAGAACATGTTAGATTTTCACTATAAAGATAAAGATATAGTGGGGTGTTCAAAAAAAAAAAAAAAGATAAAGATATAGTGGATCTTAATTCACAAATAGTGAATCAAGTTTATTGATCTTGAACTTGAGAGTAAAGCAATAATTATAAAATCACATTTATTAAAATAAGCTAATATAAAGACAATACTCTCAAGTCTAACTATCCTCTGGAGCTGTGATTTGGTCAACCATTGACATGAACACAAACAAGTTACAAATCAATCATCTTATGCATCTATGTATCTTTAAGAACTGGGAAGAGGGATCAGAAGATGAAGAAATTGATTTATAAACTAAACACTAACCATTGTGAGATTATAATACATGGAGATCTAGTATTTAAAATCCTAAATACATGAGACTCACAAAATCCAAGTAGCAAAATAGTAAGAGGAAGAGATTCAGAAACTAAAACCTGCTAAGACTGAGAGACAAAGGCTTCTTGTTATCAACTTCCTCTTCAGGCATAGATCGTTGAGAGGGTTCAAAGATAATTATAAATGATAAATAATGTTCTTTCCCCTTTCGGAGTGTCGTAATATCTGGAACTGGAAACTTTATAAAATTACTAAAATCGATTATAAATAGCTCCACACTCGACGTAGGAGCGTGTACTCTACGGAGTTAGATAAACCGTCGATCTTGTTTATATGAAGTTCGATAACGCGTGTGTTCTAACACTGGGAGAAGTATCCATGCGCTGGAGAGGCGACCCATCTTCCTCTCACGGGACCCTTTTTATAGTCCATAACGATCTTTATGGGCTTTGGATGAGGGTCTAAAATATTTAAATTTCTTTTGTACATTTTGTATAAATATTTATCATTCTACCGTTGACAATTTTTTTTTTTTTTATCATTCTACCATCTGCCAAAAATACCAAGATAATTGTTTAAATTATTTTCATGAATATATTCCAAAATGGGATTAATACAACTTGCTTTTTTCTTTTTGCTTCCTTTGTCCAACAATCACAACTTGTTTTATTTTCTTGTAACATTCTAAGAATAAAGAAAACCTTATTTTGTAGTATTATTATTTGGATAATGTCAATATTTTTTGGGAAAATATGGTAGTGTCTTGTAATGTTTAGCTCGTAGCCTGATCGTACCATGATGACAAAGCAGTATTTTAATTTATACTAGCCTGATCTGGTCTGCTACCTATCAGTGTTGCTGGATCACGTGTGTCCACGAGGGTCATCATATGGCGTTGTCTGATGATTTTTTTTTGGGATTTGATCATTGCAACTCGTAAGAAGAAAAGCTGAAACCAGATCTCCCTTCGTTAACTGTTTTCAGCTCCAGCTTCTGAAACGGACTGGTCGAAAATACCAAACGTAGCAGCAAGATTAAACAACAAGAACAGTAAACTATAGTTTAGTTTGTGTCATGAGGGAAGAAAGATATTGGACTAACCTGCTGTTAGGATCATAGTAGAAACCGCTAATGGATCCGTCGCTGCAGGAGAAGCATACGTAGTAAAATCCAGCTATTGTTAGTCCACAATCTGTGCCAACGTTTACAAAGTATTGTTCTTTCCATCTCTGCATTACCAGATATAAAACCAGGGGGTGTTGAAGGAAATATAGGATAATATAACTTCAGAGAAAAGGATGATCAGAATCGATATGGAACTGAGAGTGTTTACCATAAATATATAAGGGTAGTTGCTAAGATCCAATTGCCTCCCACCGTCAGATTCAACTTGTGCCTACAGGATTAGTTCAGAACATGGCTCAGAAGATGTTAATGACTATATACAAGCAAGTTAGTAGAGAGCATTACCTGAAGAGGTGCAAAAGATGGGAACTTTGACCAATGTCTCATATCATCTTCCCTCCTGAGATAAACATGTATTCACAATAAGAAATCATTAGCTTCAAATCTTCAAGCATAAAAGGGGTTGGAACATACGTGGCTTCCCATTTCCCGGTGTAAAAAGTATAATTCTTCCCATCAACAATCTCTCCTTCCCAGAATGTTATGACCTGACACGCATAACAAACAGTCAAGAATCGTTTCCCCTAACGGTATCACAAGGGGAAGAAACATGAAAAACAACAGAAAACGAGTAAGAGAGTAAGGGGATTACAGGAGTGTCTGCCATGGGAACGTTTAGAGCTTCCATAGTGCCACAAAGATAGCCATGTTCAAGGTCAACTCCCTGTATCTGGACGTTGACTCTCCATGCTTCCTCCTTCTGTTGATTAGAGACATTCTGCGTACCAGAAAACGCCTGCAGCATAAAACAAACATGTTAGCATGCTACAACTCCAAAGCCCAAATCTTTTCTCTTTTTGAAAGAATGGTAAATTTATTCAAACAAAACTTTTGTACAATATGAATGTGACTTCAAAGCATTGTGTTTATGAACTAACCACTACACAAAAAAATCTAAAAGCCCTCATCTTTAAGTCCACCATGGATAAACACTCTGTTCTACAAAATTGATGCTTGATATAATTGCACTTGGATTCAGCATACAGGCCACTGACCCAAGATGCTTGGTGCCTATGAACAATAAGACAGGAGATATTTTAAAGCTTTTTTTGGCTTTCCTAAATAAGCCAAATATCAGTACTATCCTTCTTGTTCCCACAATGGTTGCAGTAAGCATCTTAGCTCCTACCAACCCATAACAATCTTACTAGGAAAGTTCTAAACTTTAAAGACTCTTCGTTGATGGAAGTTGAATCGGTTTACCTGACCGGCGGCAAGAAGTGAACTCGGCGGAAGTGGGGATCGATTCCCAGGATCAGTTCCTAAAATGGCAAAACATCTCAATAGATCCACGATTCGAAAAACCCTAATTTCAAAACAGGGAAGAAGGGAGAAACCTGAAACCTGAAACCTGGGCAGGCGCGTTGCTCTCCACAACTCTCACCGGCATTTTCTTCCCCCCGTCGTCGTCGTCGTATCTCTCCAATGAAAAATCGAGATCAACAGTTATGAAATGGACACACACCATATCCGGTTCGGTTTTTTTTAATTAAAGTAATTAGACTGCAAACCGGGTGGTACTCTCTAAACCGAATGGTAAACCCACTCTATTCCCAAAACCCTTCTGCTCTCTACTCTGCTCCGTCTAGTTTCTACAAACTTTGCTGTTATCCTTCGCGTTGGAACCTGAGTTTCAGTTCTCATCCGTTTTGTCTGAATCTTTTTTCCTTAGTGTTTAAAAATCGAACCTTTGGAGCTGACTTCTCGATTTGAATTGTCTCTCCTTCTCAAGAAGCTTCTTCAACACCTCGAAACCAGGTTAGTCTTCTTCCTCTCAATTTGCCCACTCACATGAAGATTCTTAAGTGTTATTGGTTTTAACTATTTGACACTGACTTAGCCTTTGCTTGAGCTCATCCTCTGTTTTTTGGTCAAGCATTCTTCTTGTTACTTATTTGCATACTTTTTAACGAAGTGGATACAATGTTCATTATGCTATGAGTTATACTTGTTTCGAAGCTTTTCTTTGTATTGGATGCTAATATTGCGTTATGTTCTAGATGTTGCTTTTGAAACAGAGCTCAGCTGCTGTTCTTGTCTCTGGGAATCCAAGTCCTGTCCTCCACACTTCTCGCTTCACTGCCAGAGTTGGTTCTCTTCCAGTCACCAGAACGTACTCCTCCAAGACTTTCACCATGGCAAATCTGCACAAGCTTCCTACTTCAGTTGAGAAATACAATCCGGTGTTAGCCTGTAGCTCTCACGAGGCTTCTCCTACCAGGTACCTTTCTCCCTTCTTTTTGTTCAGGTATACACATAATTAGACTGCAAGTCTAATGTGTTTTGAGTACAATGGTGTCACATCATAACAATTCTTCTCAAGATTGGGGAGAAGGAATTATTTTCTGATGTTTTTTTGCTTTTCTCTTTGAAAGTGAGAGTAAAGAAGAGAAACATGTCCATGGAGTCTCTGAGATAATTGTGGGAGTATTGGGAGGTGGACAATTAGGTCGTATGCTTTGCCAAGCTGCTTCTCAAATGGCTATCAAGGTTATGATTTTAGATCCCTCAAAGAACTGTTCAGCAAGTTCATTGTCTTACGGCCACATGGTTGATAGCTTTGACGACAGTGCTACCGTTGAAGCATTTGCTAAAAGGTCGGTTTTCTTGAATTCGTCAGTTTCTCCATTCCTATTGTTAGTTACAACATTGACGTTTTTTTTTGTTTATTGTCGTATTTAGATGTGGAGTCCTGACTGTGGAGATTGAACATGTTGACGTGGAAACATTAGAGAAGCTTGAGAAACAAGGTGTAGATTGCCAGCCAAAAGCCTCTACTATCAGGATTATACAGGTTTCTTAACCTCTCAAATCTTTTCAATTAGTTGAAGAGTGTCAAGCAATGTGATTTATATGAGACAGTTTGATGTTTCAGGATAAATACATGCAGAAAGTTCATTTCTCTCAGCATGGCATCCCACTTCCAGAGTTTATGGAGGTTAGGCCTTTGTTTATGTTTTGTTTTCCATGAAACATGAGGAGTTTGTTAAATATGTTTAACCATAAACCTTGACGTGACAGATTAGTGATATTGAAGGAGCTGAAAGAGCAGGTGAACTTTTTGGCTACCCTCTTATGATCAAGAGCAAACGATTAGCTTATGATGGACGCGGAAATGCAGTTGCTAATAGCCAAGATGGGCTTTCTTCTGCTGTAACGGGTAATTCCTTTACCTTACAGTCCTACAGATTCTAGTAGAAACTCAACTAGTTTAGTCTGGTACAATGTCGTAAGGATATGTAACCTTTGCTTCGGTTCTTTTTATCCAGCTCTCGGAGGTTTTGGTCGTGGTTTGTACGTTGAGAAATGGGCACCCTTTGTCAAGGTAAAATGTTTATCAAAATTTCTTTTACAAATGTAACTTATTTGGCTCTGAAGTTTATAATTGTTTACATATAAACTTTAGGAGTTGGCTGTTATTGTGGCTAGGGGAAAAGATGGTTCCATGGTTTGTTATCCAGTTGTTGAAACTGTTCACAGGTAACTCAAATTCTTGACTAAATGTTATTTATAAGATTGAAAGATATGGTTTTTTACTTCTTACTAATGCACCTTGCAATGCAATCTAGGGATAACATTTGCCATATAGTTAAAGCACCTGCAGACGTGCCTTGGAAGATTAACAAACTTGCCACTGATGTTGCCCAAAAGGCTGTTGGTTCATTAGAAGGCGCTGGTGTTTTTGCAGTCGAGCTGTTCTTGACAGAGGATGGTCAGGTATTCTCATACATTTTAGGCTCTCTCTACCTCGGTTCTTTAATTTGTTTAGCTTATCAGAGTTTTAGTCCTTCTCAGATCCTCCTAAACGAAGTTGCACCAAGACCACACAACAGTGGCCATCAAACGATCGAGGCATGTTATACTTCACAGTTTGAACACCACTTGCGGGCTGTGGTTGGTCTTCCTCTCGGTGATCCGTCGATGAGAACTCCAGCCTCCATTATGTACAATATTCTAGGCGAAGATGATGTAATGGATGTTTCCTCTCTACTTTATTGTTTGAAATGTCCTGGTCTTGTTAGTTTAATGAAACATGCCCGCGCTTGTTTTGTTTCCTGTTTTCATATTTCAGGGAGAAGCTGGTTTCAGATTGGCTCATAGGCTTATTGCGAGAGCTCTGAGTGTTCCAGGAGCATCTGTGCATTGGTATGACAAGCCAGGTTAGATTCATGTTCTCTTACAGTTTTCTCGTTGTCAGTTTTTTTACTGACAAAGCTTGCATATGATGAAATATTGTTGTCAGAAATGAGAAAACAGCGGAAGATGGGACATATCACTCTTGTTGGGCAGTCTATGGGTGTTTTGGAACGAAGGTTGCAGTGTATATTAAGTGACCAAAGCCGTCAAGTACATGGTCAGTTTCCACATAGCTTTATTTGGTATCATGGTCCATTGGCTAAAATCTGACTGGAGTTTGGTTGCATGTTGTTTACACATTGCAGAGACACCTCGTGTTGGTATCATCATGGGTTCAGACTCGGATCTTCCTGTAATGAAGGATGCTGCCAAAATTCTTGACATGTTTGGTGTTACATATGAGGTAAAATAACCATTGCTTCAACCTATTTGTATCTTGAATGGTACAATATTTGAGAAATAATAACTCACCATTGGTTTACAGGTGAAGATAGTTTCAGCTCATCGCACCCCAGAGATGATGTTTCAGTATGCAACCTCAGCTCATAGTCGAGGTGTCCAAGTGATAATTGCAGGTGCTGGTGGTGCTGCTCACTTACCAGGTTTGTCCTAAACATGAAACTCAATCTTGTCCCTACAAAATGATTGTGCCTTTTGCTTTGAGATAATTGTGCCTTAAAAATTAGGTATGGTAGCTTCACTCACTCCTTTGCCTGTGATTGGTGTCCCTGTACGTGCTACCCGTTTGGATGGAGTTGATTCACTTCTCTCCATCGTGCAGGTACACACACATTGCTTCATGTTTCACTTAAGCTATTATTTGCTTGCAGAAACATTTATCTTCTTTTCTTTTTGGTTACCAAAGATGCCTAGGGGTGTTCCTGTGGCGACAGTTGCAATAAACAACTCCACTAATGCAGCCTTGCTTGCTATCCGGATGCTGGGGATCTCTGATACTGATCTCGTCTCAAGGTTCTTCTTAGTTTTATCCTTTGTTACATAAGAGTCAGATTAAAACAAGAGTAAATAAGAGTTGTGTGTTTCCTTTGGTTGTTCAGGATGAGTCAGTACCAGGAAAACATGAGAGAGGAAAACATGGTTAAAGGAGAGAAACTTGAGAAACAAGGTTGGGAATCTTATTTGAACCAGTAAATATTATCACTGGTCAGAACTCTTATGGGTTACTGAATAACCGGCTATTGATTTTGCTGCCAAGAAGATCTTGTTGAGGGATCTGAGAGTTAGCATCGGTTCTTAAGTTGTTATTGTTGTTGTTCTCACCGGTTTAGATATGGATGTTAATATGGGCTCAATCTAATAGGGTTAGCCCTAACCTTATAAAACCTTTTTTAGCCCTAACCCTTATTTCTGAAGCAAGGTTAAAAACGGGTTAGCCCTATAATGTACAGGGTTAAAATTTTAACCCTTTTATTTTGAATAAGATAATTATTATACACTACTTAAATATCCACTGAAATTTTATATTTGTTCGATTATGCAAAATAACTTTTTTTGTTAAAACTTCAAAAACCGAAAATCAAGTTTTTTTACCAAAATCACAAAATCGAATTTTCTCGCCGAACACGAAAAATCGAGTTTTTTTCGCCAAAATCGTGTATTCGAGGCTTCCCGCCAAAACCGTTAAATCGAGGTTTCCCGCCAAAACCGTAAATCGAGTTTCCCGCCAAAACCGCAAAAATGAGGTTTCCCGCCAAAACCGCAAAATCGAGTTTTCCCGCCAAAACCGTAAAATCAAGGTTTCCCGCCAAAACCGTGAAATCGAGATTTCCCGCCAAAACCGTAAAATTGAGTTTTCCGCCAAAACCGCAAAAATGAGGTTTCCCGCCAAAACTGCAAAATCGAGTTTTCCCGCCAAAACCGCAAAATCACGTTTTTCCGCCAAAACCGCAAAATCGCGTTTTTTGCCAAAACCGCAAAATCGAGGTTTCCCGCCAAAACCGTAAAATCGAGATTCCCGCCAAAATCGCAAAATTGAGTTCACCCGCCAAAACCGCAAAATTGAGGTTTCCCGCCAAAACTGTGAAATCGAGGTTTCCCGTCAAAACCGTAAAATCGAGTTTCTCGCCAAAACCGCAAAATCACATTTTCCCGCCAAAACCACAAATCGAGTTTTCCCGCTAAAACCTTATACTTTGATTTTGCGATTTTGCAGTTTTGACGAGAAAACTTGCTTTGACAGAAAAATTTGATTTTGCGATTTTGGTGGAAAATCTTAATTTTACGTTTTGGCAGAAATTTTTTATTTTGCGATTTTGGTGAAAATGTTGATTTTACGTTTTTGGTGAGAAAACTTAATTTTACATTTTTTCATTTATATGATCAAATCTTAAATTGTTAAAAACGTAAACTTTGGTTAAAAATTAATATACAAACATTTGTTAATATATATAAAACATTAATTGGGCTAGCCCTGGTACCAGCTCTAACCCTTGATTTAAACAGGGCTAAAATAGGGCTGGGTTAAAATAGGGCTGGGTTTATTTTAAACAAAAGAGGGTTAAGCCCTGGCCCTGCATTTAACATCCCTAGGTTTAGACCGTCATTAGCTGATAGTATTACGGTTTGTCTCCACACATGCCAACATTCAACTATAGATTCGATATTTTTATTATTGACTTTAGCAAAATAAAATATTCCAATAGATGATTGGTTTTTAAAATAACAGAGGACGAAGCTTGACATATCAGTCAAGTAAATTGACAAATGCAATCGGTGGACAAAACATACGGTTTACTTCTTACAACCTCTCTCTGGTCTCTGAAGATGGCAAAACCAGAGTTTGGAAACCATGTCGGAGAGCAGCTTCCCAAACTCCGTGAGGATTAACCAATGGAACGTCAAGGCCACACTCGTGTTCCTCCCATCCTTCAAGTGCATGCACTATCCCACCAACTCTCCAAGCACTCATCATGTCGGAGAGTAGAGGCATACATGAGAGGAGAACTTGGGAAGGAGGTGGGAGTGAAGGGTGAGATCACGGAAGCGGTTTCTCTCGAAGGCAAAGGGTCTAAAAGAGAGGAAATTTAGTATGAATGAGAGCATTAGAGTGAAGGGTCTCATGAGTAATATGTAACACTGAGAAGATAGGGGTTGCGAGGAGAGGGAAGCAAAGCCAAGTCGGAGATGGTATATAGAGTCTAGTGATGTTAGATGTGTGAGATAAATTGCGTCCGGCTTCTCTTCTTCCTGCTCCAACGACGTTTCATACAATGAATCACTGCACTTGTCGTTGGTCCCATAGATGTAGTCGTACATTGGCATGAATAGAGAATAGTTCGTCCTGAATTGTGTGTGGTGGAGCGAGTGAAATCTACAATCACAAACACAATTTTAAACGTGTTGGAGGTGATGGTAAAATATTAAAATATACGGTACAGTGAAGTTAATTGGGTTCGGATCCCGGCCATTGGCAAATTAAAATTTTAGCATCGTTAGGGACATGAGACCGATATGTGGGCCGAAAACATATACTATTAATATCTGGCTAGTCTGGATCCACTTCGGTAAAGACGAGAATATCCCAATATAATTAAAAAATTATATATTATTCGAGTGGATTTTGGAGGACTTACGAAGGAGTGTAGCAGAGGAACTTAAGAGGAGGGAAAAGAGAGAATAAAATTTTTGGAATGAGCTCGAAGTTGCAATGGCCCAAGTTGTTCATGAAATCTATGTAAGTTATGTAGATTGCAATGGAGACGATAGAAAGCGTGCCGCATAGAAAAGTCGTTACTAGCGGCATCACCAAGATTAGTGAATAGGCAATGTGCTCCGCAAACGGATGTACCACCGCTGCAATTAAAATCATGCATTATACTATTATACATGTCACTGTATCAAATCTATTTTATTAATACTAGAAATGTCAATTTATTTAAAGAAACGGCATTTTGTCCAAACTAAATAGATCACATTATTATGATTATTATTATGCCAACTTGGCATCACATTATTTATGTACTAAGGTTCCAGGTTTTTGGCCATAAACGTTTCACATGTGTTTTTTGCGATAAAAACATTTTAGCCTCTAATACAAATTAATACAAAATAGTAAGGAGAAGATATATATAAGGAAAAAATCTCAAATAGTATTTTTAAAATTTTTATCATAAAAATATATTTTAAGAAAAAAATGATCAAAATAAATTTTTCTTTTTTATATATATTTTTTAATTTTAAATTCCACCTCCAAAACTTCACCCCATAACTCTAACCTTAAATTTAGATTAGTTAATCCAAAGAGTATAAATGCATATTTACACTTTAATAAAGTCTATCTTGATCATTTTTTAAATGTTATTTTGGTGACAAAAACGTTTTAAGATTTATTTTATCTATATATATAATCCAAGAGTTTACTTATTTATTTCATAGGAGTATAATGCTTTCGACAATTTTTAAATGTTTCGTGAGAATTATATATATACGTGTACGTACACGTGATCGGCTCGGTAACGATGGAGGAGTGGTGATGAGAATGGTAGCGAGAGTAGAGGAAGTGGTGGTGAAGGGCTCGGTGAAACCAATAGTAGATAAACTCAGCCGGGCCCGCATGGAGGAGAGCAACTAGAACCAGACCATCGAGTCGCCAGAAGGGAAGGGTATCGGTTCCTATCAAGTACACTTTGGCTAAGTAAGCAATGAGAGTGTTGAAGATGATCTGATCGTCCCAGGTTTGTTCTCGGTCGACTTGGTCAAACTCTATGGACTTGTTCACGATCCGTTTGGTTCCTTTCGCGGTTTGGTAACGGGAAAAGCTTATCCAAACCTGGCTATGGACAATCCGCCACACCATTAGCGCTATTGCCAAAAGTCTCTCGTGATCTCGTCCTGTCGCGTATGAGTAGATACTGTCGATAACTAGCGGGGCCAACACCAAGTACTGCAATATTTATCCATATTTTATAAAAAATAAATAAACCTTAAACAACCACCTATAAATGTATATATATATATATATATATAAGCAAATAAAAATGTTATGAAGCAAATTGGATCAATGAAATATTATACCTTAAAACTTCCAAGAGGTGTCCATGGCCAGTCTGTGAGAAGACCTGGTCTCGATGCCATTCTTTCTCCAAACAATGATGAACAAGGGAGAGATGTTAGTCAAAGAACACGTTTTTTTTTGGTGGCCGGTGATGACGGTGGACGGTGGCCGTAATCAAAGAAGACGGTTTGGTAGGTGGTGATTTGTCAACAATCGTGAGCTTCACCAACCTTCAATTTCTCCTATAAATAGAGGCGTATGGTGCAGAGGCAAGAGCATCCCAAAATCACAAAGTAAAGAGAGAGCAAGAGAAGAAGAGAAGAAGAAGAAAGCTCGTGAGAGAAAGAGAGAAAAAAAGAAAAAGAAAAAAAAAACTTTTTTTTTCTTTAAGAAATTATTATTAATTTCTTGAGTGTATTTGTGATCGGGGTGTGTTGAAAGCTTGTAAAAATTTTCCGGTGATAATAAAAGCATCGGTAGCAGGTCCCGGAGACGTATGCAAAGTTGGCCGAACTCCGTTAACAATTTTGTGTGTTTTCTTCCCGCTCCCACAAATTCTGATTTTTCCGCAAGGAAATTGACCCGTATTTCCTAACAACTGGTATCAGAGCTACAGTCGGTAACATCGGTTCATCGACGGAGGTGTTTTAAACACGGTGGTTTCAGAAACGATGGGAGGCGAAGACGGTTCAGCACACGGTATCGGGAAATTTGATGGTACAGACTATGCATTTTGGAAAATGCAAATTGAAGATTATCTGTACGGACGGAAGCTTCATCAACCACTGAGCAAGAAGCCTGAGAAGATGGATCAGGCTGAGTGGGAGCTCCTTGACAGACAAGTTCTGGGTGTTATAAGGCTAACACTGTCGAAGAACGTTGCTCACAACGTTGCGAAGGAGAAGACCACTGAAGGGCTCATGAAAGTTCTCTCTGATATGTATGAGAAACCTTCGGCAAATAATAAGGTGTTTCTCATGAAGAAGCTCTTTCATTTGAAGATGGAAGAAGGTGGCCTGGTTGCCGCACAAGTGAACGAGTTCAACACGATTGTCAACCAACTGTCATCCGTTGAAATCGAGTTTGATGATGAAGTGCGCGCATTGATCCTGTTGGCATCTCTGCCAAATAGTTGGGAGCCAATGCGGGCAGCGGTTAGTAATTCTGTGGGTACTCAAAAGCTCAAATTCAATGATGTTAGAGATCGTATCCTTGCCGAGGAAGTTCGAAGGATAGACTCTGGGGAAGCATCAACGAGCTCTGCTTTCAACGTGGAAAACAGAGGGAGAAACCCAGATAGAAGTAACCGGAGTTATGGCAGATCGAAGTCAAGGAGTGGACGGGGTCAGTCCAAATTCAGACAGCCTGCAGAGTGCTGGAATTGTGGAAAGACAGGCCACATTAAGAAGAATTGCCGGGCACCACCGAAGAAGGAAGACAACACTAGAGGCGGAGCCAATACAGTGACACGTGAAATCGCTGACGCATTGGTAGTGTCTGTTGATTCCCCGAGGAAAAGTGAAGCTCGTGATGCAGCTGGAAATAATACCAAAGCGTCAATCTCCTATGTCGATAGCCCAATAGATTCATGGGTGCTTGACTCAGGAGCGTCATTTCACACCACACCGCACCACAACATTATGGAGAATTATGTTGCTGGAAATTACGGAAAGGTATATCTCGCTGATGGATTACCTTTGGACATAGTTGGTATTGGAGATATCAATTTGAAGATGTCAGATGGACGGGTGTGGAAGATTACGAAGGTCAGACATGTGCCAAAGTTGATGAGAAATCTAATCTCGGTAGGTCAACTTGATGACACGGGGCACGATGTCAACTTTGGTGGTGGAGCCTGGAGAGTCAAGAAAGGTTCCATGGTGGTTGCTAGAGGTCATAAAAGAGGCACTCTCTATATGACGACGAGCTATCAAGACACTGTTGCTGTTGTCGAGGATGCCAAACAAACCAAGTTGTGGCATTGCAGATTAGGGCACATGAGTGAGAAGGGGATGAAACTCATGGTGGCAAATGGTGCTCTTCCAGATCTGAAGACGGTGGATCATCAGATGTGCGAAAGTTGTGTCCTTGGAAAGCAGAAACGAGTTAGTTTCTTGAAAGGAGGAAGAGAGCCAAAGTCTGAGAAGTTAGAGTTGGTGCACACTGAAGTGTGGGGACCCGCTCCTATTGCATCGCTGGGAGGTTCGTACTATTATGTGACCTTTATTGATGACTCCACAAGAAAGGTGTGGGTCTACTTCATGAAGAACAAATATGAAGTGTTCTCGGTTTTCAAGAGATGGAAAACCATGGTTGAGGTTGAGACAAATCTCAAGTTGAAGTGTCTAAGGTCTGATAATGGTGGTGAGTATATCAGCGGCGAATTCAAAAGATACTGCACTGATAACGGAATCAAGATGGAGAAGACTATTCCTGGAACGCCTCAACAAAATGGAATAGCGGAAAGGATGAACCGAACCTTGAACGAGCGTGCAAGGAGCATGAGATTGCACTGTGGATTGCCAAAGACGTTTTGGGCAGATGCAATCAATACTACAGCCTACTTAATCAACAGAGGACCGTCTGTGCCATTGGGATTTAAGATCCCTGAAGAAGCTTGGAGTGGAAAGAAAGTAAACCTTTCTTATCTAAAGGTGTTTGGATGCTTAGCTTATGTTCACATTGACGATGCTGCAAGAAGTAAACTTGACTCGAAGTCTAAGAAGTGTTACTTCATCGGTTATGGTGACACGGAGTTTGGTTACCGGTTTTGGGATGATGAAAATCGGAAGATCATCCGCAGCAAGAATGTTGTGTTCAACGAAGAAGCGTTGTACAAGGATAAGCTAAGAGAAGGCTCGGAGAGGAAAGAGCCTGGAGCTGTTGACTTAGATGATATCCTGACACCAGGGTTGCCACAGGATACCCCAACAGCAGAAGAAGAAATCTCTCAAGACGAGAGTGGTGAGGCTGAAGAGAGTGATGATTCTGAAGTGGTCCTATATACACCTATCACGGAGTTACGACGGTCAAGTAGAGTCATCAGAAAGCCTGTAAGATTTTCTCCATCGCTCAACTACATTCTGCTCACAGACAGAGGAGAGCCTGAATGTTATGAAGAGGCTATGCAAGTGGATGAGTCGATCAAGTGAGAGCTTGCAATGAACGACGAGATGGACTCATTGTTATCCAATCACACGTGGGAGTTAGCAGTTTTGCCTAAGGGGAAAAAGGCACTGCATAACAAGTGGGTCTACCGAATAAAAGAAGAACCTGATGGGAGTAAGCGCTATAAAGCGAGGCTTGTTGTGAAGGGATTCCAACAAAAAGAAGGCGTTGACTACACTGAAATCTTCTCCCCTGTAGTCAAGATGGTGACCATCAGAACGGTTCTTGGGCTGGTAGCACAAGAAGAGCTGCATCTTCAGCAGATGGATGTGAAGACGGCATTTCTTCACGGTGATTTGGATGAGGAAATTTATATGAAGCAACCCGAAGGCTTTGAAGTTAAAGGGAAAGAAAGCCTTGTTTGCAAGCTGAAAAGGAGTTTGTACGGCTTGAAACAAGCTCCAAGACAGTGGTATAAGCGGTTCGATAGCTTTATTAAAGTCGTTGGTTTCTTGAGGTGTGAAGCTGACCACTGTTGTTACTTCAAGAAGGTTCAAGAGTCCTACTTGATATTGCTCCTATATGTGGATGACATGCTAATAATAGGAGCAGACTTGCATGAGATCAATAGCTTGAAGACGAAACTCTCGGAAGAGTTTGCGATGAAAGACCTTGGAGAAGCAAGGCAGATTCTAGGAATGAGAATCACTAGAAGCAAAGAGGGTCTCAAGCTATCACAAGAGGAGTATGTGAAGAAAGTCCTCAAGAGATTTAATATGGATGACGCGAAGCCAGTCAGTACTCCTCTGGCGAATCATTTTCGGTTATCCAGAGAACAGTCTCCAAAGACGGAAGATGAGATGGAATATATGGATAAGGTTCCATATGCTTATGCTATAGGCAGCCTAATGTACGCGATGATATGTACAAGGCCAGACATTGCACATGCAGTGGGAGTCGTCAGCAGATTTATGAGCAATCCAGGAAAGGAACATTGGGAAGCCGTCAAGTGGATTTTCAGATACATGAAAGGAAATCCAAGCCTTTCACTATGTTTCACGAAGTCTGAGACGGGATTGCAGGGATATGTTGATGCTGACAATGGAGGTGACATTGACAGCACGAAGAGCACAACTGGATATGTCTACACTTTTGGCGGTACTGCAATTTGTTGGGTTTCAAAGTTGCAGAAAATTGTATCTCTATCAAGCTGTGAAGCTGAGTATGTTGCGGTGACGGAGGCAACAAAAGAGATGATATGGCTACAATCTTTTCTAGAGGAGTTAGGCCATGACCAAGGGAAAAGTGTATTGTACTGCGATAGTAAAAGCGCCATCGACTTGGCAAAGAATCCAGTTTACCATGCTCGGACTAAGCACATACATCGTCGATATCATTTCATCAGACAAGCATTGGAAGATGAAATGTTGGTGATTGAGAAGATCCCAGGAAGTAAGAATCCGGCAGACATGTTAACGAAGGTCGTGCCGCGCGATAAGCTGAGGTTATGTGCAACCTCAGTTGGCTTGTCGGAGTAACAAGCTGGGAAGACCTGCTACATTGATCAAGGTGTGAAGACAGATTGAAATCAGTCTTCAAGTGGGAGATTGTTAGTCAAAGAACACGTTTTTTTTTGGTGGCCGGTGATGACGGTGGACGGTGGCCGTAATCAAAGAAGACGGTTTTGTAGGTGGTGATTTGTCAACAATCGTGAGCTTCACCAACCTTCAATTTCTCCTATAAATAGAGGCGTATGGTGCAGAGGCAAGAGCATCCCAAAATCACAAAGTAAAGAGAGAGCAAGAGAAGAAGAGAAGAAGAAGAAAGCTCGTGAGAGAAAGAGAGAAAAAAAGAAAAAGAAAAAAAAACTTTTTTTTCTTTAAGAAATTATTATTAATTTCTTGAGTGTATTTGGGATCGGGGTGTGTTGAAAGCTTTAAAAAATTTCCCGGTGATAATAAAAGGATCGGTAGCAGGTCCCGGAGACGTAGGCAAAGTTGGCCGAACTCCGTTAACAATTTTGTGTGTTTTCTTTCCGCTCCCGCAAATTCTGATTTTTCCGCAAGGAAATTTGACCCGTATTTCCTAACAAGAGAGAGTAAGAGAAGGAGAGTGGGAGAATGAGAGAAAGTGATAATTTTAGAGAAACGAAGTGACTAAAGATGTGTATATTGATTTTCTATGTGTAGACGTATATATAGACCGAGAGAGGGAGAATGAGAGAGAGTGGTAAATTTAGAGAAACTATACCATCTACAATAGAAGTGTTGAATAAAAATTGAGTAGCTGAATCACTACAATGGGATGTTAAAAATGAAATTTGATGATGTGAATTATTTGGTGTTGAAAAGTAGGGCTCAACATTTTATCCGTTAGTTTGATTCGATTCATTTCGATTCAAAAAATTCGGATATCCGTAAGTCTTTGGAGAAAAGAAAATATTAAAATCAAGATCCATTTAAAATAAAACAAACCGCAAATATTAAAAATTTTAGAGGCGGATATTCGCTCCGCTCCAATTTTTATATAAATAGATGTATATTTTCAGTTAAATATAGAGTTTTAAATGTATAATTTTATATAGTTATTATTTTAACATATAATTTTACTTATAAAAGTACTAAATTAAGAAATGAATATAAAATCTTTATAAAAACTACAATTTTTCTAAAATATATTTGTTTTATAAAAATTTATGGAACATATAGTTTCATTAATTTCTACTTCTATTGTATATTATGTAAAATATATTTTTGAAAAAAAACTTATAATTTTTTTTATTTCTAAATTTACTTGTATTAAACAAAATGGATGAGATATCACAATATCCATAATTTTTTTGAATATCTAGAAACTGGATATATGTATTTCCATGAAGTAAAACAAATAAAAAAAATCATATATCTGTTAAATACAAAAAAAATCAGATATTTGTTAATTACGAATCAAATCATAAATACTACAAATTAGGGTATTATCCATTCTGTGCCCACTCTTTTAAATTCAAAATGTTGAATAAGAAGAAAATGGAGACCACCGACGACACATATCAATTTTTAAGATTTTTTTGATATTTTCATATCCTCTTACTTATTTAAAATAAATAATTTTATTATAATTTTTTATTATATAAAAAAATTATCATTTTAAACTATTTATAAATGGAGACTATGTTTATTAATTTGGATATAGAGAAAATGATTAATTAATAAAATAAATGTTAAATTTTATTAAACAAAACTATTGTAATGTATAAAAGTTTAATGTGCGTTGAATGATAAGGTGAACGGAAAAAAAAAGAGATAAAGATAAAGTGTTATAAGATGAGGTGTATATTGATTTTCTATGTGTAGAAATATCTAAAGGATTCCTCTTGCAAAGGACGACAAGGTATTAATAATCATGTGTTAAATGAGATTGTATGTAAGTTATTGATTTTTGTTTCTTGTGACCTACAGCCTCCCACCAAGGCATCAATTAGGTCTGAAGATAACAGTTTGGTTTGCGTCAGATATTTTGGGTATCGGGTAATTCGGTTAGGGGAAAATATCTATTTACTATTTGACCTATTTTTGGTTCGGGTTTGATTTAGGTAGTTTCGGGTTTGGTTCGAGTAGTTTTGGATACCAAAATTAGGAACCAAGAAATACCTAAGAAATTTTGGTTCTCATTTGATTTCGGTGATTCGGTTAGTTCGGATTAAATATTGAGTTTTCAATAAAATATCAAATAATTAGGATAATTCAAATGCAAATAATGAATATCCGAGATTACTTTAGATATTTAAGATAAAAATATGTAGATACTTTCGGATAGTTCGGATGTTTTATAATAATTTAGTTTCCTTCAACTATTCTTGATACTTTTAATAGATTTTTAAATTATAAATATATATTTAGATATATTTTTAATTATATATAATAATATTTTTATATATTCAAATACTCATTCGATTCTCGGTTTGGTTTCGGTTCGATTATTTCAAATAGTAAAATATAAAAATCACTTAGGTATTTGAGAATTTCGGTCCTATTCCGGGTTCCAATATTTCAGTTCGGTTCTGATTCATATCTTTAGTTCCGGTTTTTTTGCTCACGCCTAGCATCATCCAATTCATTTTCTTCACATCGATAGCTTGGGTCATTATCTTCACGCAGATCGACCGCTCCGCATTCCGTGGATCAACTGCTCCGCATTCCGTGGATCAACCGCTCAACTCCTTTTGACCTCCAATGCTTGGTTCAATATTACTCCTCGATATGGTTTGGTTTGTGAAGATCTAATATGCCACTCTAGAGCTTTGATACTATGGAAGAAAATACAATTACTTATGAAGAACAAAAAGAAAGAAAATGAAGGAGAGGATAATTTTAAAGAGATTATGTGACAGGATAATTCCGTATATTGATTTTTTCGGTACAAATATATAAAAAAATCAACATGCTTTTTTTTTGTTCAACCAAGTAATCAACTTGCTAATGGTTATAATTTAGATACCAAAGCGGTTAAAATGTGTTAAATGAGAATGAATGTAACTTATTGCTTTTCTATTTGTCACCTACAACCCATTTTCTAAAAAGCGGTAGCTTAGCCGTCTAGTCGATAGGCGCCACTTATTCATTCTGATTTATGCCAAATCGATTTAGAAAATCGAATGTCCGATTTTAGTCCGCATATATGACCGTCTAACCGTCTAATTTATTTATTATTTTTTTTTAAATTAATTATTTTATTTATTTATTTGATTTAAAATGTTATAAATACAATTTATTTACATAATTTTGATGAAAATTATACCGTATTAAGTTTATATTTATATGTTTTATACAATTTTAGACATGAAAATTTATTAATTTTATAAAAAAATAAAAATTAACATATTTTGTAATATATTAAACAATATAAAACTCTGGTTCACATATTTTCCGTTTAATCCTCAATTTTTTTACTAGGCCATAGGTTAATCCACCTGTCCGACTAACAGGGCCTACAACCTCCCACCTATCACTTCACATATCTTTCACGTTTATCATTTTTTTCATTCCTTGTTCATTATTTTTATCGGGATCGACGCCTCCACATATTCCGTGGAGCTTTGCTCCTCTCGACCAATTATGTTTGGTTCAACAGTGACTACTCGGCCACTTTCTTCCAATAGGTTTCTGTGTGTGTATAGATTCTTTCAAATATATGCATAGAATTAATAAAGGGACCATTCACGTGCGAGAGTTCCTTTTTCGAAAGCTTTATTTTTTTTCTTTCAAAACCTAACTTTTAACGGATAAGACCACCATTAACCCGATCTTTTAAAACAAGATTTTAACTTAAAATTTGAGATAAAAAATAAATGTAAAATATTACCATTTGAGATTTTTTTCTTTCAATGTATATTACCATTTTCACTTTTAGAATACAACTCTATAATAAATGTAAAATATATTACACTATATTTCTTTAAAATTGCAATCTTTTAATAAACAATAAAATAGGAAAATACTATTTTTTACTTTATAAATAGAGTAAAAATAACAATTTATATTTTAGAAAAAGAAATATAAATGGATTAAAACAATTTTATCTCTATATGCTATTATAAAAGTAAAAATAACAATTTATATTTTAGAAAAAGAAATATAAATGGATTAAAACAATTTTATCTCTATATGCTATTATAAAAGTAAAAATAACAATGAATTGGAGATATTCTTGCATGTAAAGAGTCTAGTATCCGTGTCTGATTTTTTGTTAAAAATAGTGGAGCTACTTTTTCATAGAAACTGGGGCCTTTGTTTGATATATCTTCATAAACCAATCTATAGAACTAAATATGGGGGAGTATGTTTTTTGCACACGAATTCTGAGATATATGATTACAGAGTGATGGACCTATGTTAGCTACACAAAAAAAAATGATGGACCCTAACCTGGTGCACATCCATCTTATTCCATTGGGCCACGCATGATTGAGTAGTATTGGTTCAAAGTTTGTTAAGACCGATAATTGTTCAGAATCAATTTTCTTATTGAGCAACAAATGTTTATGTGTTACATAAGCAGGGTTTGGTATAAGCATCTGCAAGCCCATTTAAATTTCCAAAGAGTTCTATTGATTTTCTACACGTGGTGGTGATGGCTTGGACAAGCCCTTTGCAATCTGAATGAAGCCAGATGTTGTTGTAATTGAGAGAGAAGGCGTGCAGGAGAGCTCCTCGAGTAGCTAGGGCTTCCACCATGCAAGGAGAAGAGACGTAGTCCTGGTAGATGGAGCATCGAGAGATTTTCCGATGATGATTGGTCCGTGAAGACTCAAGCCAGGTCCACAGATTTGTTGTCTGAGATCCAAGCGACATCGGTGTTGCCGTAGATCATGTTCGGTGACGAGATTTGAGGCGGAGTATGCGGAGAAAAGCTAAAAGGGAGCTGCATGTTAGACTTCATATAATCATTTACGTATGGAGACCTTTCCATACATTAAGTTGAGTGGCACAAAATTACGAGCCACGGTTTTGGCCTTTTGAGTTCTTGCCCGTGAGTTTTGTCTTATTCCACTCCATAATAAACTGTCATATTAGGCCATGTTTATCCGGGTTTCTTAGGACTGGGATTCTTAACATATAATTTCATTTTTTTTACATTTTCGGTTAATAGACGTCTCTTAGTGCATGATTAACCCAAGAAACCCATTTGGGTTTCTTTTTTTTTCTTTAAATAAACCAATCGCGAGCCGCCACGTATCAGTGGGGCTCGTGAACAGTGTAAGAAACTCATAAAAACTGGTTCTTAATTTATAGTTTTTGTAACCGACTCTTACATTGTTCATGGATCCCACGCCTTAAAAACCCCCTTAAGGATCCCCATTAATCATGGTCTTATATCTCTTATTTAAGAGACGGTTCTTAAAAACTAAGAAACGTCTCTTAAAAAAAAAACTAAAAACTTCATCCTAAAAACCCTGAAATAAACATGTCTTTAGAAGTTTCAAAGATTTATAATCACATTCTAAAGATTATTAAAATGTCTTTAAAAAAATTTCAAAAATAAATATGAATAATAAACTGATCATATTACAATCTTAATATCATATAACAATTTTTAAAAAATTAATATCATATTATTTATAAAAATATGGTAATGACACAATTATTTAAACGCAATATTATATTCCTAAAAATATTTTTTTGTAACAATGGATAAGTTTTGGGAAAATAAAACGCATATTAATATGCAAAAAAAAATATTTTTCAGATTTTAAAGTATTATAAATGCTACTCCCTCCGTTTCATTTTAGTTGTCGTTTTAGGTTTTTGCACACAGATTAAGAAAACATTTAATTTTACATATTCTCAAAATAAAAACATCATTACCTATACACCTAGCCACATTTTAACCAATAGAAAAATAGAATGATATATAAAATCATTAAATTTTGCATTGAAATTCGAAAACGACACTTATTTTGAAACAAAAAAATTTTCTCTACAACAACAAGTAATTTGAAACGGAGGTAGTATAATCTAAAGAACCTTTTATTTACATATGATAATTTATATTCTTGTAGTTTATGTCTTAATTATAATATCATTTATATATTATATTTTGAAAAAAAATCGAATAAACAGTCTATTAAACAAATTTAATCATGAAAATATAAGTATAAAAATAAAAAATTTTCTCACAATTTTACCATATATGGATTTCTTCTTGTTAGAAACACTGAAAATATATAAAATACTAATCAAGTAAATAAATAATTTAATTGATGTTTATTAACTTATTTAATGTATAGGTTTATAATAAATTTAATTTAAGATTTAAATTATTTCACTTATATTTTTTAATTATGGTAATAACCATATATCTATTGTTTTATATAATTGAACTTTATGTCATAATTATGCTAAGTCATATGATCCATGTCATTGTTTTTAATAGGTCACATCACCATTTTTTATAAAGATTATAGTGAATTCAACTAATTAATTACTTCTTAAATAATGTTTTGAGATTAGAATTCTAATTAATAGGTATAAATTTATATAATAAACAAGCTGAGTTAAGAGTGTTTCAAGAAAAAAAAAAGCAAGCTGAGTTAAGGTCGGCTATAATATACTCTAATTTATGATAAGATGAACCAAGTTGAAAGAACTAGCTAATTTTAACAACTCAGGAGACTTGTATGTTAAATATACTCTTACATTATCTCAGTCGTGGACAACTGTGATTTACAATTGAGAATAAGATTATTTGCAGCAGATTGGTACAGCGGACCAACCAAATTTATTTGGCTTTTTCCTGTTGTCAGTATCCCCTGTGGAACTTTTGCTTACATATGTACTTGTGTGTATTATATTTTAATTATTATTCGAAGTCTAGTTGTTAATTTGGAACAAATATATGGCGACTGGATTCACTGGAATAGCGGACAACTACTGGTCGTGCTGCAATTTCTATTCGTAATCACAGAAAATAAAGCTTGAAAAAGGACTAGGGAAGAACACAAATTTATTTCCAAAGTAACAAAAATTATTATGTAAAATAGTTTTTAACTTAAATAAAATTAAATTGAAATATAATTTCAGGGTTTCCTCATTCCAATGAAGAAACTAAAATTTAATCACTAGAAAAAGGTTTCAATCATTTAAATATTGAACTTTTCTATATAATAGTTAAATATTTTAAAATGTTTACTATTTGGAATCAAAACTTGATTCCATGCCATTTTATGTATTGCATATTATAAATAATTGAACTCGAAAACAGAATTTGAAATAGTTAGACTCTTAATCAACAACATATCTTCAAATGAAGGACTAATTATTAACTTGATTATTACTTTCATGTGTCACGACTTTTGGTTCAACTATGTGGAAAAATACTTCATCCAACGCAAACATAATATAAGTATGTTGAATTGTTGTATATTAAATAATTGATGACAATTGTGTTTTGAGACTACTCGTAGAGTATTCTGGATTATACTATTCTATAAGAATCGTCCAAAATTCCGTGACACTAATTCTTCGAATCCAAACAAAAATTCTCTTCACATATTATATAGATATTGAGAATTGTCAATTTGTCATATTCGAAAGTATAATTTAACTATTCGATGTGAGTTACAGAGATTCATTCCCCATGTGAAAGCTCTGCTCCTAAGCGAAGACTTCACTTCCACCTATGCAATGTATAGCATGGAAAAAACTATTTGATTACATGCATTGTATATAAGTTTTTTTACTGAATAAATCTAACATTCATCCAAAAAAATCATTTGATTATAATTTTAGAAACAGAAACTTAAATTATATCTAATTGGTCGATCATCGAATGTTAAAACTTAAAACCTGGATCATCTTTAAATTATAGGGAATTTTTATGTTACCACATTATTGATACCATTATTCATTTTTACCTTCACTAAAATCCTTAACTTCACTAAAGAGATATTTTCAAAAATACATTATTTTAAGAGGTAAAAAATTCTTAAATTAATTAAAATCTTAAATTTCACATTCCAAAATCCTATCTCACCCATCAACCGTAAACTTTAAGTATTAAATTAATTAACTTTATGATTATAAGTGTGTTTTCCTTTTAAAAATTGAGTGTAAAATTAATTAAATTAAACATAAAAATAATAATAGAAATATAGTACGATTAACAATTTTCCTTAGATATATACCATTTTCAATGGATTATGTGGGCTGGGGTTGACAGAAATAGTGTTTACAAATTACAAAAAGATTTCATAATATACGAAATACTTTATGCCGGAGCGATAGAAGATGATGACCCACGGGCTAAAAGGTTAGGGCAGAGACAAATAGTTTATTAACTTAATTTGATTTTTATTAATTATCTGTTGAGTCAGAACAAGCGAAAGGGTATAATTGTTGTGATATATTTGGACTTTTGTGCTCTTTCTTATGCTTATTTTTATGATTTTTTGACAGAATGTTACGTTAGGGACTGAGATGCGCGAGTATGTGGAAACGAGATAATCACGACGTTTAAACATATAATCTATGGTTACCGTGACTACATAATTGATCCAAAGTTACTTGGATCACAACTCTAATAGTTATTAGTTGATGCAGGAATCAGGATAACATCAACTTTTCGACTGCGCATATATGTGATTTGCTTTATGAACTAGTATTCGGATATATAAGCCGAATAATTATTTTTATCAGAAAATCCAAAATACACGCAAATTATAAATATAGGGCATATTTACATTAGAGCCATCGGAAACCCTAAATTAATAGAATAGGCAATCTATGGGACAATTTATTCATCATTCTCTGTCTCTCTCTGAAATCGTGACAGAAATATTCCTTCATCATGTGAGTTTATTTTAGATCGTGGCTTTTTTTTTTAATATCGAGGTTATATTACAGACAGTCAATTATATATGAAGCCTTTATATTAACATAGTTCTAAATAAAATGCATGCATGCCACAGTGTTTACATTTTCATTCAAAGACATATATACGTATGCACGCATATATATATATAACCGCTGCAGAGTTTCTATATTGATTTCATATGATTAACTTAGCATAACTGAAGCTTTACCAACAACAAAAAAAAAAAATACTAAACCATATAAACTTAATTGGCCCATCAGCTGACCCCGTTCACCAATCTTCTGTGAATTTATATCTCAAGACTCAATGTCATATTATTGATAAAAGAAAGATCTTTAGTTATGTTAGAAGCATTGTGTATTATTCATTGGCCAGATCATTATCTTGAATTGTAATTATAAAATTGTAACTATAATATGATTTATGCTGCCAATAACTATGAGAAATGCTACCAAAATATTTAAGTACGAGAAAGTAGTATATATATATATATATATATATATATATATATATATATACACAACATTTCTCAAGCCTCCAATGCTTTACATTCTGATATTACTTGGTAGTCCCTTTAATATTTTTTTTATTCCATTGAACTGTTATATTCATACAATTTCTCAAAACAATAGAAAGAAACTCTCCAAAATCTGTAAATATCCATAAATTTTAGACAATGCAAAACCCAATGAAAGATTAACCCAAGTAACACACATACACATATTCCCATACAAATTTTGTATTTTGTATATAACTTTTTTCCATACCTCATTATTTTTTCTGATGATAGGATCCATCAATCAATTTCCCTTTGGTGGATCAGCCCCTAGCCTAAGCTCAAGATCTAAATCCTCAAAGTGACCACCCTTATGTTTGATCTCCTCCTTTCTTGTAATTATGGCACTTTTACAACTTAAACTTGAAATGAAAATCGAAGGCTGAGATGAACTCTCATGGATTCGTCTTCTCTTAAGGATATCACCCCTCCCTATCTCTTCATCGCTCCCTTGAGCAGTAATAGGATAACCCTGGTGGATCACCAGATTCATTCTCTGTGAGAGATCAGTGGTGTTTACGAGATCAACTTTTGCTTTATCCTCGTTCTTTGGTACATCTCTCACGATCTTTCTCTTCTTGCTTCCTTCTATAACCGGAGTTTCATAAAGATCACAACCCTTTTTCTTCACAAAACTACCCGGGCACGACCATGGGGAAGAAGAGAGAATGTTTTCATGATCATTGGAAGGTTCTACAACAAAAGAAGGTGAAGAGGAAGAAACCCTAGGAGGTAAATATGGTAATGAATGATCAATAACACATGAGTGTTGAGACTTAAAACGATTAGGATTGGAGTTAAAAACCAAAGTATAGCAAGAGGTTTCACTATTTTTGTGAGATGGATGCTCAGGAGACGAAGAAGACTTGGAGAATAAGTATTGATCATCAGATTGCTTAAGCCGTGCTCTGTCTCTTCGGTGAACGTTCATGTGGCCACCGAGGGCTTGAGCCGATCTAAACTCTCTCCGGCAAAAGCTACACGCGTAAGATCTTGGCGGCCACAAAGATCCGGCTGCATCGTCTTCCGCGAAGGCTAGCTCTTCCCATGATGATTCTTTGTTGCTTTTCTTGGGGATGAAGAGACCACATGGTTTCTCCATTCTAGACGGCAAACCCTAGAAGAATTTTTTTTCTTCCTTTTTTGGTGGTTAGAGGAACCCTAGATGATTAATATTAGGTGGTGGAGTATGAAAAAAGAAGAAAGAAGATGGTGTAATGATAATAATGGAGGTCATTTGTTACAATTAAAATTTAAACCAAATTAAACGAGTGGAGTATCTTGAATGATCAATGAGTTGTAATTTAATATATTTGATTAGTCGGATCGTAGGGATTTTGGGGAGGCAGATGATGCGAACTTTGGATTTTAGGAAGAGTTAGCTGACTGATCTTAAATCTTTTATGTTTGCCTGTTCCAAGTGGCCAGCCACAAATATTAACGTATATAGTGTGTTTAATCTTTTTACATTATTCTAAATTTTGTATATCATTCATGTATATATATATTATTTTTTTTGCTAAGCAAATCATTCATATATAATAGGAATCGTAGTATACTAGCATATCTATATCCTTGTGAATCAACAGTTATAATAATCCGTATATTAGATACATGCTATACACACCTATGTCTATGGTTTTTCTTGAGGTTAATATGGTTTTTGTTTAATAAAAACTTACCTAGGTGCGACTAGGGGTGTCAAAATGGGCTAAAATTAATGGGTTTATCCAAACCAAACCAATCCATGGATTCAAATGGATTAAAATTTGGATGGTAATGGATTAATGATTTTGATGGGTTAGTGGATTAAATGAGTTGGGTAAGAATGGTTTGGGCTAAAATGGGTTAATGGATTATCCAAACCAGTCCAAATTTTTCTTCTTCTCATAGACGCTACTTTTCATTCAATTCATCGACGCTACTTTTTTTTTTAGAGAGTCACCAAGACGGCGACACTACTTTCTGCTATTTTGTTCATCGACGTCTTGCTTGTGAGTCATATAGATTAACGATTTCGTTTTCTGTTTTTGATTGTCAGATGATATATTTATGATTTTGGGTTTGTCACAGATGATAGATTTTGGTTCTGGGATTATCGCAGATGATAGATTAGGGTTCTGGGTTTGTCACAAATAATAGATTTAGGGTTTTGGGTTTGTCACAAATGAGAGATTTTAGGGTTTGGTATTCATGTTGCGTAGACGTTGGGTTTCTGATTTTTTTGATGATTGCGGACTTGAGAATCTGAAAATTTAGAGGAATTACCTAAGCTCGTTAACTGGTTTCAGTCATGTTAGCACAAAAACAATGATTTGTTTGTGTTTTCAGTCATTTGGTTTCTCCCAAGCAGCCTCTGAACTTGTTTTTTTTTTTGTATTTGTTTTGGGGTTTTGAAGATTGTGGACAAGAGAACTCTTTGAAGTCTGGGGATGTGATTCAGTGCAGAGAGTGTGGTTACCGTATTCTTTACAAGAAGCATACCCCTAGAGGTGAGAGTCTCACCGTGAGACTAATCCTTATTCCTCTCTCTGTGTAATGTAATGTGATGCTTTTAGGTTTCTTCACCTCTCTTGTGGTCATGTTTTTATGAGTTGTATGACACTATGAGACATGATTTTGTATGTTTCTCACAAGAAACGCAAATGTGACAGGGATCACCGGATCAGTTTTTTTTTTAATTTATAAGATTGTTACTACATTCTGGTCTAGTCAACTTCTTTGTCGTTTGTTTGTTTATAATGCTAAATTATATGGTGAGAAAACATATAGTTAGCACTTAGCACTTAGCATTTGCACTGCATATATACAAAAGAACGTACTACTATAGTTTCTGTTAGTATGAAGGTCTGCATTCTTTTGTCTTATAAACTGATCATGTGTATAAAATTGTAACACTACTATCTTGTGAAACTGTAGATGATGTGCAAGACATGATCACACATCCACCAAAGGAGTAAGTCTCATTTAGTGTTCTTGATCTCTAACATATTACCTTTTTGTTTTAAAAAGTTCTCAATAGGTAAGTTCTTGTGATTGCTTCTTGTAGTTCCTTTAGCCTAGTGTAATATAGTAGCCTGGTCGATGTAGTGTAGGAAGTTTAAGATAACACATGCATGACGACAAAGTGATGAAACCATGTCTTTGAATGTTCTATTTCTTCTAAGAGATTCCAAAATATGAGTTTGCACTCAAATGGTTGATTATGTGTTTCAGGTGAAAACAACAAGCAAACATAACAAGAGAAGTGAACGATGAAGAGGTTCAAACTGAATTGGAAGCTTTTAGTGACGTTATGTTATCATTTAGAGTTATGTAGTTACATGGATTTTCTAGAGACTAAAGTTCTTGGTTACATGTAATTATGGAGGCTAAAGAGACAATCTTATTTTCTGTTACTAAAAATATTTTGATGAGTTATATTATATAATTTTTTGTTTTTTATTAGCATTTTTTGTTATTAAATGTTAGTAAGTTTTTTATTGTGATATAGTAACTTTTAAAATTATGTTTATTAATAGTATTGTTAATGGGTCAACCCATTAAAACCATCAACTCATTAATTTATATGGATTATGGTTTAATCCAATCCATTTAGTTAATGGGTTGGATTAACCCATAATCCATAAACTGCTCAATCCATTTGGGTATGGACTGGTTTGGGTTGGTTTATCCATATTGACACTCATAGGTGCGACCCCGACGTAGCAAATAATTCATAGGGGGATTGTGCACTCTATAACAATCGAAAAATGCGTTAATTAAAAATAAGTAAAAGGTAATATATTGCCCAACGAACTTACAGTTTAGGACAATTCTACCTTCTTTTTCTTTCATAAACTGTATATATCAAATTCAATTAACAGGGGATTTAAATATGGTTTCACTCAAATGATTAAGTGTTTTATAATGCGTAATGTTATCTTATGCTATTTTCTATGTCTGTATTTCTTTTATCAAAAAAATACAATTTTTATTAAAAGGGTGTGAACTTTTCTTAAGTTTCTCTATATTTATTTAATATGTTAGATATTAATTAGTATATCTATAAAACATAATATATACTAAAATGAATAAAAATTTGAACGTACATCTAGTAAAGCAAGGTGTTGTATTTTCACCCAATTATGAAATTAATAAAATCTCATAAAACGATAGTGTGTTATATTTTCACTTATGGTATAGGACGTGAAATGAAATCAAAACTCAAAAGGACCAAACCAGGTTTTGGGCTTTAGTTGTCAAGGCCCATAATATAGACTTAACGCTCACACTAAACAGTTGATGGTAAACACGGATAAATGTAAACGAACAAAAGATTGTCAAGTAGCATATAGATTGTCAAGTAGCATATGAGACTGATAGGTAATTTAAAACTCGAAAGGCAGGAGTCTGGGTATGAGTAGTATGACTATGAGAGTGCTTGTTTGTAGGCTTTACTACATTCCGTTTTCAACCCAAATCATGAGGACTAAGTGTTTATTAATATTCTGTAAGTTCTTCATTAGCATGGACACCAGTATTTCTTGTTAATCTATTTGTCATTGTCTCTAATTTATAAAAGGTCCATGATCTCTTACATTAAAAAAAAATAGAAACTAGTAACTTGTAAAAGTTTCCTACCAAATTAGATTTCTTTATTTTTGGCTACTACCAGATTAGATCGTTGACATGATACTATTTGTGATAGACATGTAATCTTCATTATTAACAATTAAGATATTGACACACGTTTTCAAATTTGTCTACCAAATTCTAGATCATATTTTGTTAAATACTAATATATGAAAATAACTTCGGCATGTATATGTATAATTTTATTTTTAACCTAAAAGTCTTTAGGTTTAGTCAAATTGAGAATTATAGGATATAATCAGAGTCATCATCCAGATGAAAGATAAACATTGAACCGAAATAATAGTCAATCAAACTGAAACATCTTCATTGCCAAAGGATTACTTAATTCCTCAATACCTAATAGCAACAGTCTAATATTAAAGTTTATCAAATAGCATAGTGGCCAAAACTTTGTAAGGCTCTCTTATTATATATAGTTTTTTTTTGGGTAAAATTATTATATATAGTTACCCCACATATCATATAACTATTCTATTGACAACGCACATTCTTTACTATAACAATCCAAACACATCCATCATCTTTATAAATATATTTTGATATTTTCCATTATCCGAAGATTTTATGAAATACAAGACCCTTGCTTTTCAAAAGAAACTATCTCATGTGTATTAACAAAACAAAATTAGTAGAATTCATTAATCAGAAGTATATCACAAAGTCGTTTTAATACTATATACCATAGTGTTTCAGTGTTTCTACAACCCTAACATATATAAAACATAAAGGATTTTGTTTTGTACTACCTCCGTTTCATTTTAGTTATCGTTTTAGGCTTTTGCATAAAAATTAAAAAAACATTTAATTTTACATTATTACCTATAAACTTAACCACATTTCAACCAATAGAAAAATAGAATAACATATAAATTTAATAAATTTTGCATTGAAATCATAAAACGATATTTATTTTGAAACGAAATTTTTACTCTACAATGACAATTAAATCGAAACGGAAGTAGTAGAAGTATAGTAGACTTCAATAATATCATTTAAAAGAAATTTACACGGTAAGGCAGTTTTGAGTTTTTAATAACACTATGAGGCAGATTATGCTCCTCACACACTTTCTCTTTTTCCAATACACGTTTCCTTTCTTCTAGTTTATGGAATAATTAAAATCTAACTAAATGGGTCTCTCTATCTTTCTTTTTTGTCTTCTTCCTCCCAGACTTTTTATTTTTTTCTAAATTAAAATTTGATTCTTCATATTATTTTTACAAAAAATCTTGCACGTAATTATCATCTCTGTTGCTTAATCTATCTTTTAAGATAGGTCAAGGTGCATCTTTGATGATGGTATAACAGTGAGATATACAGTAATGACAACAATGGCAGAGACATTATCGATTTGGCGTAACGACGACGGAGACAAAGACGACGGTGGAGCAGTTTCGACGGCGAAGACGATGTAGAAGATCCATCATCCACAATGAACTAGACCATGCTTCTCTTCCCTGATCGTCGGCGAGCCAAGTTCAATGTCATTCTCCGTTATTACGTTCAGAACTGAAACTCAACAACAATGGCCAAGTGTATGATAATTTCATTTTTGGTCCTTAAATTTCTTGCTTCTTTATAATTTGATCTCAAAGTCTTAAAATATGTAGATTTTTCTTTAATTTTTTCCATGAATTTTAGATTGTGCAATGAACACATATCTGCACTAAAATCTCTAAATGCATCAAATAACATAAATGAACTAAATTAAGATGTTAAAAACTATTATAATCATGATATATCATTGAACCACCATCAACATTAACAAAGTAAACATGTTCCATTAAAGTTCCAATATAGTAATTAACAACAATGATTTTTAAACCAACTATTAATCTTTGTGTATTCATGTTTCTCACTTGCTTAAACATCTACATAATAATACAGTTGAAACTCCTTAAGATATTTGTCTCATGTTGGTGCGAGAAAAAAGTAAAGCACTTTGAGAAAAAAATATTTTGCTATTCAATTATGTTCCTCTTCACAATTAACTTGAGAATCAACTTCATAATGCTTTGTATAATGATATGAAAGTCACAGTCTATTATCGTTTCATATTTGAATGGACTTTACCTAATTTTCCAGTGTTGTGCACATGTACACTACCATATTTTTTAGTACATATGTACGCTACCAACCTTTAACGTACACATGTACACTAACAAATGTACACAACTTTACAACATATTGGACATCTAACATATATCTCAAACATAAGTGTACATGTAAATATGTAATAAATTATAATATGTATATTGTACACGTTAGCCCTTGTTGATAATAAAATACATATGTACACATGTTATTTTCTTTTGAAAGTATATATGTTAAATACGCAAACACCTTTAGAAGTGTTTAAAAAAATTACTTATACATGTGCACAAATTCAGTTATATATAAATATTATGGAAACCTTTTAAACCTAGCTTTCAATACTTAACACTGTCAAATATTTTTCGCAAATCTTATCCTATTGATTTGTCTCAATATGGGAGCATGCTTCTATGTACAAAGATTATTCTTTTATGTTCTGTTTTGAATGAACTTTACCTAATTTTTCATTGTTGTACACATGTAACTCGTCACATCGAATTGCTTCAATATGAGAGCATTTTTGTAAAAGATTGTTATTTTATGTACAATATGGTGGTGTACACCTTTTGACATGTACACATGTACATTAAAAATGAATCAATATATGTGAAGAAATTATACACATATAGCTCGATTGGGGGTTATTTACTAAAAGAATACTAAAATACATAACAAAATAGATCAAGTAAAACTGAAAATGGTGTACATAACAATAGGTGTACACACAATTTATTCATATTTAATAATTTTATACTGATTTTAGTCTATTTCTTAATTATTTTACAATGCATTTAATAATGTACATATATTTATTCAATTGCATTATAGAAAGTTGTAGTACATAGTTCGTTAATTTTGGGTTAACTTAAAGAGAAAATTATTAATTTTTGTAAATTTAGAAGTAAAAATGAAAGCAATCAAAAAATTAAGGACCATTCGTGGTATTATGGGGATGTACTACAATTAACAATTAAAAAGTTTGTGGGTTAATTTGAGTAACAGAACGTTAAGGACCAAAGGTGAAAAGAAAAATCAAAAAAATGACCATTAATGTTCTCGAGCTTCTCGCGACAGCGCCGCGACGGCGAGAAACAAATTCACAATTTTTGGAAAATTGTTCAATCACAAAACATGAGATTACGAGATGTAGCTGCATTAGAAGAGATGACAAAGAAAAGTACAACAGTGACATAAGCTCATTGCTTTTTTAGATTTGTAGATCTGCAATAAAAATATATATCAGTGATACAAAATATAAAAAAACAAAATGGAATTATGATGGTAAAAATGAAATGATTTTCAGAAAAAGAATATGATTTACATGAAAAAAATGAAGATGTTGAATGTGGAAGACGAGAGAAATGAGAGAAAGAAAAAAAAGAAAAACGTGATGATTAGACATATAGATGAAATAGATAATTCAAGTTGCTTAATGTGGGACCATCTTGGTTACATTAATTGACTTAGTTAGAAGATATTTAGTCTTGGTTACACTTTTCTAAGGATAAAAAAGACTTTAACCACTAAAAACTGCCTAAGTAGCACAAAGTGCTCTATTGTGTTATAAAAACTCAAAAACTGCCCTAAAGTGTAAATCACTCATCATTTAAAATAAGTATTCAGTCAACAAAATCATTTAAATTAAGTGTTCAAGAAATGAATATTTACAAATCTCCAGCTGTAATACATTATAGTATTTAGAATTTGGTGTGGATAAAGCTATATATTTTTAATTAATTTATCCGTTAAAGATAAATCCGTTGGATCAGCCGTGGTTTCATATAAGGTCGAATGTAGCTTTCAGATTCTTCCTGTAGCTTATTTCACATTCAAAGGTTGCTTCTCTTATTAACCTTCGATATCATATAACAACTTGATGACGTACGAAAACGTGTGGTTACAGCAACATAATCAAGAAACACCACGTGGCAGTTCCGACCTTCCTATAAGACCAAACGGTTCTGTTTCTTGAGCTGTTATAGCAATAGCACAAAAAATGGAGGGTCTTATACCGTTTGTTTACAGAGCCTTCATGCAAATCCGTTATGTCGACGAGTCGTCGCTTCCTTCTTCTTACTACGTTCGTTTACCGGGTGATTCAGGCCGGTTCGAGAGATCCGATTTGGAAGTGTCGGGTCTTGGATCTTCTTCCAATATGGCGTCGTCAAAGACCACAACCACGACCACTACGTTTGGAGTCCAGTCACCTGTTCATCGTCAGGTCGTGTCATGATGCTAACGCGCTCCTAAGCGGACCTGAAGATGCGCGTGACTTTGTGATTACTACATGGTTAGGCTTAGTGTCTGATGTTTGCATGAGTGTTTAGACCGGTCATATAAACCTGATGTAATAATCGGGGTAGGGAGATTGATTCTCTAAGCGTGGGATTTTAACCGAAGGGTGGTCTCGTGGCTTGTTCTGTGTTTCTCTCAAGGGGATTTTAATTGTATAAAAACTATACGAATATTTTGCGTTTACTTGTGAGCAATTATGCAAGTATATCGTTCAACTTTTATCAGGTGTCCCTTAACTCACAAATCGAAAAATTGTCCAAAATTTTGTCTTTTTTCAAAAAAAAAACTATGCCTTGTCTTTTGCTATTACAATATCGTTAATTATTTTGAATAAATTAAGAAATTTAGAACATGGAAATTAGAGAATGAATCAAGTAAACTAAAAGAAACATTAGAATTTGCTTAGATTGATAGAATGATCATTTCTATTAAAATATAATTTATTAGCAAAATATTTAAATTGGTATTAATTAATATATAATTAAAAATAAACTTAACTATTAAAATTCAGATTATTATATGTTTATGCTGATAAATAATATCAAAATTACTAAAAATTTATTATTTAGTTATATATGGTGAGTTAATGTCAGTTGATGTTTTTACTTTTTACTATTGTTAAAATTGGTTAAATTAATGAAAAAACTAATAAAACTTCTCAATTTTTTATAATCAGGTCACATGTATACTAGCGGTGTTGTAAAATAATACATCAAACTGAATTCACAAGAACTAAAAATAATAATACATAAATAATCAACAAAATCGATTACACACTATTAAATTTTGTATGCTTATCAATAGCAATTTTCCATATTAACATCAACTTTTGAAAATATGATAGGAAACTAACATAAGCTCAGCAAACTCCTCCACCTCCGCCTCCACCTCCACCTCCACCCACACCGGCACCTGCATCACCACCACCACCACCAAAACCTCCACCCCCACCACCGCCAAAACCTCCATCGCCTCCGCCACCATGACTCCAAAACCCTCCATGGCCACCAAAATCAGAACCACCTGTTAAACCTCCATCACCGCCAAAGCCACCTCCATTACACATCTCCACATCCCCGCCGCCTCCATCATCTCCTCCCCCATCACCTCCTCCACCTCCACCTCCTCCCCCTCCGTCACCACCACCACCACCTCCACCTTTTAACCCGCTTCGCGTCAAAACCGCAAGAAATATAAAAACAGCAAAAGTACAAGCGAAAGCTATGAAGACGATTATAAAAGTCTGCATCCTAAGCAAAATCGGCACAAATAATTATCCTAGTTATGTGCATATATATAGTTTGTTTGCTGCAGACAGATAACGTGTTATAGTTTATACGGACTTGGACTTTGATTATTCCATATTCTGATATTCAATGGTTTTTCATTACGGGTAAAACTTGAGAAGAAGAAGAAGTTGCTTGCGTTCTAGCTTTGGAAAAAAAATGTATGACGGTTTGACATGGTCAACTAGACTTGAATTCCAATTGGTTTATATGTTCAAACGTTTCAGCCTTGACCATATCAAATACATGAGAAGAAATGTGCACGTAGTCACTGGGACTGGGTTATGTTTTTCCTCTTCTGTTAAAAGACTATCACACGTAAAAATTGATGTTTGTTCTAAATAACTAAAGAGAATAACCAAACGTGAGAGAGATGTATGACTTATTTTATTAAAGATATTTTTCTTCTTCTTACGTTCACCATCTTCTTTGTACAAGGAAGTGCTATTTATAGTACATCATATATTGCTTAGTCATCTTTTAGCAAAAAGAGAAGAAGACATGTATTGTTGATGATGATAATCCAAGAGTAAGACAACTGTCCCCTAGATGACTAATCACTTTTTATAACAATGTTTCCTATATCGATGTGTATATGTTTGTTCTATTTACATTGATACGCGCTTACGTTGATAAGATTAGACTGTGATAGCTTGGGTTATCAATATATTTCTATTAATTGTAAATGAGGGAAAATACAGAGAATGATAAGTTTAAAAGTTTGTAATTGAAAAACGTTTATAATTGTCTTTTTCTTAACAACGGTAAAAATGTTCAGAGAGGTTTCTGATTATCATTTGTAGAATACATTAAAAGGAAAATCCACTCTTGCAAAAAAAAAAAAACACAAACCAGAGAACTCTATCAAACCATGTTATATATATATATATATATATATATATATATATATATATCTATTTTATTAAAACAGAATCATGACCAATTGCTAAATGTTTGGTCCAATTATTTATTATTCATGTATTTTCATATATTAATAACACTAAATCTTTTATATTATTGATAAATGATTAAACACAAATATGATTATAAACAATATAAATTTAAAATTTAAAATTTCTCATTATTTGTATATTACTTCTATATATTAATAACATTAAGTTTTTTTTATATTATTGATAAATAATTAAAAATAAATATAATTATAAAAAAACATAAATATAAAAATTAAATTTTTTCAGAAAAATTTAAAACAAAATGATACCCGCCCGTTTAATGGGCGGGTCAAAATCTAGTATATATATAAAGAAGGATAATAAAAGCTGATCACATATGTACAAAGCGGTGTTGTATAATAGGACATCATATAATATACATAAATAAATAAGCAACAAATCGATGATACACTACTATAATTTTTATGCTTATCAATAGGACACTCCATATATTAACATTAACGTTGGAAAATATGATAGGAAACCAAAACACGCTCAGCAACCTCCTCCACCTCCTCCACCACCTCCGCCACCACCTCCGCCACCACCTCCGCCACCACCTCCATCACCACCACCACTACCACCAATAAAACATCTTCTCTTCTTAATCAACGGATTAAAGAGATTGATTAAGAAGAGAGAGAATGAGTCTTGATGATATCATCTTTGTTGGAAATTTTAATAGCTAAGGTTCTTAATTTTCCTTCTTGAAACATAATCTTCTTCTATCCCCTGTCACTAAGAGTGTAATATGAGTGAATTAGAGAAGGTTTTTGAATGGGATCAAACTGCTTTTTGAATGTATATATGTCTGAGTTCTTGGCAATTTCATTTTATTTTTTTCTTGGAGATTTCAGAATTTTAGTTGTAACATGTTCAGTGTGATGAATGTTGTAACATGTTCTTTGCTCTATCATAGATTAAAGTGAAATGTTTTTAGAGAGAGCAAGATGGTGGAAACATCATTAATGAAGGGGAAGAAAAGAGAGGCAAATCCAAAGACGCAAGAGATCAAACGACTTAGACACAAAACAGATACAACATTGAGAAAAAGGTTTAAAGATCCATTATAAACGGTACACGTCACTTAAACACAACCACCCCACTAAAACATCTTACTATATAAGAATCATCAAAGCAGTAATAGTCCAAAACACAAACACAACAAAACAAGAAGAAGCATGAAGTGTTGTAAGTTTATTGCAGTGGCTTTGATGAGTCTTCTAATCACATTAGCTTCCATTGAAGCAGCTGGTGAGTGTGGTCGCATGCCCATTGGTCAAGCCGCGGCTAGCTTAAGCCCGTGTCTGCCTGCTACAAAGAACCCGAGGGGTAAAGTCCCACCAGTTTGCTGTGCCAAAGTGGGTGCTCTCATTAGAACCAACCCTCGTTGTCTTTGTGCTGTCATGCTCTCTCCTTTGGCCAAGAAAGCTGGAATCAATCCTGGAGTCGCAATCGCTGTTCCCAAACGTTGTAACATCCGCAACCGCCCCGCTGGCAAACGATGTGGACGTATGGATTTGATTCTTCTAAATCTCACAAGTAATATGAACTTCTTGACTTACCTTTTAGATGTCTTTATGTGTGTTTGCAGGTTACATTGTTCCATGAAGTTTTAGCCTCGGTTTGGATCTTTCAGGATCAAGATGATGAGAAGTTCTTATGATTTTAAAATAAATGTTTTCACTTACCTTTGTAGAAGAGAAATGTGAACTATGTAACCTTAATAATCTATGTTGTTGGACCATTACATTATATGAGTATGCATTGTTTATTACAATATATGAATAAAGTGCTTTCCGTTTACTTTGTCTAATATTGTGACATGTGTAATTGTGTATAATGTGCTTTATGATACACAATAAACATGGTCATATATAATTATTTTATAAATATTAATAATAAACAGAAATTGCTTCAAATTTATTAAAAATTATGGAAGACAAGACATAATTTAATATTAGTTACTAAATATTAACTTCATACATTTTAGTTGTCGTTTTAAGTTTTTACACACAAATTAAAAATATTTAATTTATATATTTTAAAAATAAAAACATCATTACCTATAAATCTAAACACATTTCAACCAATAAAAATAGAATAACATATAAAGTTATTAAATTTTGCCTCGAAATCATAAAACAACGCTTATTTTTAAATATTTTTTTAATCTACAACGACATATAAAGTAAAACGGAAGGAGTACTACTTTGTACTTATAAATTACTATTTTTCTATTTCATTTTAATTGTCATTTTGGGTTTGTGCACACAAATTAAAAAAATATTTAATTTTACATATTTTCTAGATAAAAATACAATTACTTATACATCTAACCACGTATTAACTTATAAAAATAAAAATTAATAAATTTTGCATTCACACTATAAAACGATACTTATTTTATGACGAAATTTTTTTTTACAACGATAAATAAATTAAAAAGGAGATAATAGTAGTATTTAATTTATGTTATCTTCATATCACCAAAGAATCTCCCATACTAATTACATGTGAATTCTCGTTTTTTATCATTGTGTTGTTAAGAATTTGCATATTAAATGATGGTTTAAAACAATTTCCTTGTCAAATGAAAGCATTAAATCATAGTAATGATTTGTCTTTTTCAAAGTGAAACACAAATAATAATAGTGACCAATTTTTTTCTTGAAATCCACACAACATAACTCTTTTACTATCAATGTTCGAACGTTCGGGGGCAGTGAATGAATGAATGAATGTGGCTCAGAGAACCGTACGGTTTAACTCACAGCAACAAAACAAAATTGAATTCAAGTCAATAAATGTTGGGTTAAACGTGCCAAACAAAAGCCCATTCTACCAATAACCTTTCGGTTCATCGTAATAGAATCTTTTCAGAAGTAAAGAAGGTCCAAGATTCACTTTCCACGTGGCGAGTAAACAATAATCCACGTGGGATCACAGTCAAACCAGTCAAAGCCACAACGGATATTATCTTGTCTCTCTCCCTCTCTCCCGCCTCTTTATAAAAAAGCACACAAGAAGAAACAGAGACTTATCTCTGCAAACTCTGAACCCTTTACCTTTCAAGAGAGAGAAGGATGACGAAGCTCGACGTTCTCCGTCGTTACCTCCTCCCATGTGTCTCCCCTCCGGCGAATCCAACCACCACCGCGTCGCCATCCACCGGAGCTGTCTCCAAGAAACGTCTCAGCACTTCCCTCAGAGACGACATAGACGTCCAAGACTCTGCTTCTTCCTCCGCCTCTTCCTCCGAGGCCACGTCCTTCGCCGCCGTTGACTCCGACTCCGACTACCTCACCGTCGTTACGCAGCCGCAGAGACCTTCCAAGACCATGGTGATTGGTACACTTTTCGGGAGGAGAAAGGGACACGTGTGGTTCTGTGTGCAGCACGACCGTCTCTCCGTTAAACCTCTCCTCCTCCTCGAGCTTTCCATCGCGACGAGCCAGCTTGTTCACGAGATGGGTTCGGGTCTTGTTCGAGTGGCTCTGGAGTGTCCGACCCGACCAGAGTTGAAGTCTTGCCTCCTGAGAGCTGTTCCCGTTTGGACTATGTTTTGCAACGGGAGGAAGTTAGGGTTTGCTGTGAGGAGGAGCGCCAACGAGGAGACGAGAGGGGTGTTGAAGAAGCTGGAGTCAATGACTGTTGGTGCGGGCGTGTTGCCTTCTGGTTCCGGGTCTGGTGAGTCGGATCTTGATGAGGTTATGTACATGAGGGCTAACTATGAGCATGTTGTTGGTAGCTCTGACTCGGAGTCCTTTCATCTCATTAACCCGGATGCTAACTCGGCTCAAGAACTCAGCATCTTCTTGCTCCGAACCTCTGCCTAATTACCTTCTTGTGGTATTAATTATGAATGCTTTTCATCAAAGATAGGTTTAGAGATCTTAGTGTTTTGAGTTCTTAGAGAGAAGTTCATGTGAGTTTAAGTTCTTAGAGAGAGACATTTTTTTGTTAGGGAGATTGACAAGTTTGCAAGATGTTCTTGAGTGTAATGGGTAAACAAACGTGTAAGATTTCGTGTAGTAAAAGATATTTTCTTGAACCTATTGTATGTACCACATCTCATTTTCACAATCTTTGTGTTGTAATCTTGTCATTGTTACAAATACAAAACGTAGCATAAAGCAAAAACCAAAACTTGCTGTGTATATAAAGTGTAAAATGTTCAAGATCAAGAAACAGACAAGAACAATACAAAACTGTGGTGATGTCAGGAGACTGCTCGCGTGGGAAAGACAGTGTAAAGGATTATGCATTTGAATAAGTAACACTCAAATGCAACTCAAACCTATACACTCCACGGTAGTAGTACGAAAAAAGTAAAAGTTACTACCAAAGGGGGCAGAGGAAACAAAAATGCTGTTATCTTTCTTCTCCTAATAAAGCAGCTAAAGTATTAAAACTCCTCTAAGGGGCAGGAGGAGATAAGAGCGTTTTCAAACTCTCGTATACCATGAAGGTGATCCCAACGCCTGGAACCACTTTGTAATATTCAGGCAATAATCCTCTGTACAGCCCTCTGATACCTTCCGACTTGAATATGTGTTTGAATGTCCCGAACAGTCCTGTGTTGTACACTCTCGCTCTTCCACCAGCTCCTTCTACTTGCTTTCTTCTTCTCACAAGATCCAATGGGAAGGTAGCTACAACATTATGGGAATGGAAAATTTAGTCAACTCATGCATATGTTAAGTGGCAAGTATGTGTTTCTAGGAACAAAGCTGATATCCGAAATGGTTTAGTGTCTTGTAGCTAGAGAGAAGGTCGGAGCAAATAACAAACCTGTTGAAGAAGCAACTCCAGCTAGACTTCCACAACCAAGACTAATAATCAATTTTGAATCATCTGGCCTGAAGGTGAGGAACAGAAATACTCAGTAGGGGAACACAAAGTTCTATTTGAATATGAACTTTTACCTATGAGATAGCCAAAATGATTTCAAAGACTCATACGTAGCAAAGTTGATTGCAAGGGTTGGCCCTACACCCTGCATCAAAAAAAGACGTACAAAGAAGCAGTTAACAAACAACACACTTGGCATATGAGACAAGAGAACAAAGTAACGCAAACAAAACGTACCAACATTGTAGCACCAAGTCCTTTATACAAACCCAAAAAGCCCTCTTCTCTGCATATGGTACGGAAAGCATGCCCAATACCCTGGTAGTACATTGTATTTCTCTGGAAAGGAACAAACATAACACATTCAGGTCACAGACAGACAAAGAGAGACATTTGCTCAGATCAATGGAAGAAATCAAAACCTGTGCAGCAAGACGTGTCCTAACAAGATCAAGAGGATACGTAGCAGAGGCAGCTGTAATTCCAGCCAAGCCACCACTAACAAAGTGAACAAACGGGCTACTACTCCCATTCCCTAAATAACTCTGTAAGATTGGATTCGAATAGAAAAACTACAAAACAAAACAGCATTGTGTAAGCCTGAGTGACAAAACATGATAAACTGCAACAGAGGACACAACTCACTTTATTGTATTTCTCATATGCATAAAAGTTCAATGCAGAATAAGGAAGCCTGTGTGCTACAGTAACCATATTCCCTTTCCAAAAAGCTCTAACTCCTTCCTCATTGACGATACGAGAAGCTTCACGCCACAAGCTTGGCTTGCTTAAGACAGCAGCTTCTGATTGCATTCCTTGCAGCTGAAAAGAGACACAACAAAAAGCTCAGAGACAAGAAGCTGTAATAACCAAACCCATTAATCTATGATAAGCAACAAAGCCAAAAGGGAGAGACTTTATCTCGAACAAGGACCTGAAACAAGATGGTGAGGCGAGCTAAAGGAGCGGTACAGGTTTTGCTGAAGGCGCCGGCGATACCTCCGGCGAGGAGATTCTCAACGGTGCCGAATCGCGGCTGGGGCTGAGGCTGCGGCTGAATTAAGGCTCCGGTATCTACGACGGTGGTACGCACGGCGGAGGCGGAATTGAGAGCACTCTGTGCTCCGTCCACCGCCACGCCGACTCTAGCATCAATATTCATCTCTGGGTTGGCGAATTTGTAAGCGAATGTCACATGAATTGGAGGGGATTGGATTGCGAATTGAGATTGGAGAGATCGACATGGGAGAGAGGGGAAAAGGAAAAGTCTTTGGAGAAACCCTAAAACTTGCTTGGAGAAGGAGGAGGGTATTTTGGTAAAAACGTATTAGATACGGAGATACCGGGAATATGCGTCACAGCTCGGTTAAGGAAATAACTGAATAAAACCGAACCAAGAACCGATATCATTTTGGAAAGTCGCTGATCTTGAAACCGAATTTAAACCGAATATTTGGTTGGGTCGGTTTACTTCTTACTTTGTTTTTCTTCATGTTACTGAAAAATTGGATTTGAAATTCTTGTTAAATTTTAAGATTCCATTATTAATTCATAGATTCTGACATTCTTACCAAAATCTAGAGCTTTTGGTGTGATTGTTTAATTACATGCAGAATTTACTGTTATTTAAATAGTTTTGTTTGATTGATACTACGAAAATTAGTTTTATTAGAATTTGAATTGTAAAATAAATTACTTTAACTTATAAAACAATACTTTACATATATTAAATTCTTAAAATCATTACAGTATAATATTTTCATAATTAAAAAAAATCTCTTTGCAACTCTTAACAAATATATTAACTTTTAAAATCTTCTATAAATTTAACTAGCAATAACCTCAATTATCTTGGGTTTTTAACTACTTATCAATGGTGAAGTTATATGAAAATTGAGAACAAAATTCTACTCTTTTGGCGTCACATGTTGCATTTTGTTAACATTTTATCCCTAACTAAAACTTTCTATGATTTAACATATAAAATACTAAAAGTCTAAGTCAATTCAAGCTAAACAAGTTATTGTTTACAGGAAAACATCAGAGAGAGAGAGAGAAGGATATATTACCCGAGACTTAATTATTAACCTAGAGATTTCAATTCATTACTCTCAAACTCAAGCCTCAAATGTGTGTTGTGTAACATGGATGTTGGGGAAATCATCGTGGTAACCATACTTCTTGTTATTTTTGTTTTGTTTGTTCTTACGGGCTTTTGGCGCAAAGGAGGTGTGACTCCTGAGGATGTTGCCGTTACAGGAGGAGGTGATCATGGAGATGATAGCAATGGTGGGGATATTGAAGGCGGAGGTGATGGTGGAGATGATAGGAGTGGTGGGGATGTTGAAGGCAAGGTGGAGGAGGTGGAGATCATGGTGGTGACGGTGGAGGCCGCGATGCAGTCATCACTAGCTATTAGTTGAACTAGCTAGACTTGTTCTATGTCTCGTTCTGTCCTTAGTTTTAATGTGTTTTTTTGTGTTGCTTACGGTTCATAGCTAAGTTGTTATAAGACTTCATTTCTTTATTTCGTTAAAAGGTTTTCTGTTAATATTGGTACTATTTGTGTGTATTATGATTGCAGACTTCTTAAAACTAATTAGAGCATGATTATTGCAGTTTTTTAGGTGGATTTCTTAAGGTGTGGGACTCATGAACAGTGTAAGAATCGGTTACAAAAACTATAAATTAAGAATCAGTTTTTATGGGTTTGTTACACTGTTCACGGATTCCACTGACACGTAACAACTCGCGATTGGTTTCCTTTAAAGAAAAAAAAAAACAAGAAACCAACTTGAATTTCTTGGGTTAATGATGCCCTAAGTGAACAAATCCTTGAGTTTTTTTTTTACAAGCCTGCTTAAGATTATTATAGTCTTATATATGGTTTTTCGATTTTGTTTTCTCAGTTATGTTCTCATTCTTGTATTTTTTTTCATTTTGAAAAATGGAGACAGAAACATGTTAAACATAATGTCTCTTACTTTCACTTTATTTAAAATGAAAATAGAAAGGGGGTAAAAAGAAGGGAACGAGAGCGATGTTTGTTGTCTTTTCTTTCTATACATTATGAGAGGTCTACAATTCGAATAGAACAAAAGAAGAAAAACTCAAAACCCCACAATCATGAATGATTTTCTTTGCATACTAAAATCATTTACCAAAACGATTCAATCGCTTACAATTGTGACACTGAAGATGCAGGAGCATACCAATATGGAGGCAAGAAGAATGATATCTATGGCAGTTCACTACTCTCAGTTCCATCTTCAAGCTTTGTTTATATGGATAGGCAACAAGATCATTCAACATTCCAACTCTACTAAAACCAACTTTACACTTTTGTGATGAGTGAATTACCTCTTTAAGACCCACACCTTTTCTTTTGTACATTTTTTAAATTACACTTGATTGATGTATATTTGAATAATTGGTTTTGAATCTAGATCTAATGTCAAGACACCTATAAAAGAAAAAAAGATCAATGATCAGATGGAGTGAATTAAGTGCCTAGCTATATTTTACTTTTTCTTATCTTCAACAGTGCTTCAATAAAAACACCGAAAATATAGATAGTAACATAACACACAAAAACAATACGAAACTTGAACCGGACCACATCCTCATGTTGGCATAAGATGAAATCATCACCCCCATGCAGCACCACCTTTGGACCACCCAGTTTGATATCACAACCAATATAGATCATAGATTTCATCACGACAACGAGATCCCGAAATATCAAAGATAATTATGAGGAAAACGATACTTATTCAGTGCTTCATAGTACTATTAAGATTGAAAATATAATATCAAATATTTCGGCCAAATTTGGATATTATAACAAATAAATAATTAACAGCATGGAACAAAAAAGAGAACGACGTGTGGAATGTTCATTAATTAAATAAAGCACATTAAATGAAAGTAACTGAAACTATTAAGAGTCAAGACAGAGAATCTATTTGGACTTCAGTTGCGGTGTTTTAGGTACTTGGCTTCTGTCCGAATCTTATTACAGAGCCATCTTCCTTCGTCATCCGCCTCTTAATTTCGCGCCACCTCTCTCTCTCTCTCTCTCTCTCTCCCTCTCCAAGTTCATCTTATTTTCTTCTGGCAACTTTCTCACCGTTTATCTCGGATCCGCCTGAGTTTTTTTTTGGTAAGTGGGTCCCTAGTTTTCACTCTCACATCTCTCTCTTCTTTCACTTTGTTTTGTCTGAGTGAGAAAAAATGAAAAGGGAAAGTTGTGAGTCTCGTTTGCTTTCACACTTTGATGATCAATTGGTAGTAAAAAGCTCTTGATTCTCCGAGGTTTTACTTAGATCTGTCAACAATTCTTTCCGTGTGAGTGATTTCTTCCAAGAACTATTCAGGATCCTTCCCCAATTCTACACCGTACTGTTGAGCTTTCTAAGTTTTGAGTCTAAAGTATCAAACTGTGTTCATCATTTTAACTCAATTTTGTTTGTGTCTCTAGTGGTTACAATATATTTTCCTCATGTTCTTTGTCTAATTGTTGCAGAGTGCTTAGTCAAAAGGTGGATGAAGACTCAAAGATTTGGTGTTAGTACTCTTGAATGCAATATAGAGCCATTACTTTGAGGTTTCAGGTGATTATATCACTATAATGAGGCAACAAAGAGCTTCTAAGGTTCATGAGGATGGATATTCCCATGGAACCTTGGAGCATCGAGGCAAGGATGAGCTTGTGAAGCGTGATATGTTAGATCCGCCAAGGTATCTCCGAAGAACTGAAGATATCCGCGGAAAGGCGCTGAGTTTTGGAGTTTTAGATTGGCAAAAATTAGAGAAACGGAAGGATACTGCTTCAGAGGGAACCAAAGGAGCGTGTTGTAGCTATGCTGGTTCATTGGAACTAGATTTAGCAACCGGGGTTGTTAAAAAACTGGAGCTAGCTCACCAACCAGTCTCTCCCCCCTGTCCACTGATTCTCAGCCGTAAGACAACTCCAGGGTCAGAGACAAGATCCAAGCTTTTATCTGAGGCACTTGAATGTCAAGATGGAAGACATGAGTTCCAAGGCGAATGTTCAAGTCTGGTTAATGTAATGGAGATGAACCAAAACTCTTTAGAGAAACCATGCTTGTCTGTGACATCTGAAAAAGGAAGACGGTTTAGCTTCAGTTTCAGTCAAATGAGTAGAAGTTTCAGTACTAAAGAAAGCTCATCTTCTGGTCCTGCATTGTCAAGCACATCTCATGCTTCAGCTAAATCAGGTCCTTTGACATTCAACGACTCGGCCATAACAAAAACGAAGAATGTTCACAGCAGAACAAGATCAGGTCCTATACTGAAACCAAAGACTGACAAGAATGTCCCGTTACAAGTTCCTTCAAAACCTTCCAACACAAGATCCCACGCTCTTTTGCAATTCACTTTGAGAAAAGGTATCAGTTTATATCAGATTGTGGTTGGCAACAACGTTCTTGCTGCCACCATGAAGAGTACAGATTCTTCCACAAAGTCTTACACATTGTACACAATCAAAGAAGCAAAGAACAAGAGTGGAAACTGGTTAAGCCGTCACAGGAATGATCATCCATTTGTACATACAATCATCGGCCAAATGAAGACTAACTTTGATTCAGCAACACACAAAACTGAATCTGTTTTGTTCGGTGTTGAAACAAACGAAGAGCTTGCAGCAGCTATTGTTCAGAGAAGAAACAGGACTCAGAAGCAGAACACAACTACTATTATACTCCCTGGTGGAGTCCACACGCTTCCTAAAGACGGTAACGCCCCTCTGACGTTGCTTGAGCGGTGGAAATCCGGTGGATCATGTGACTGTGGTGGCTGGGACATTGGTTGCAAACTCCGTGTCCTCTCTAATGATCATCATACAAAGTCTCAAACTCTCTCAAGCTTTCAGCTGTTTGGTCAGGTAAGTTGTTCTGTTCAAGGCTCTTAAGTAGCATTGATGGTCTGGTCTAGTCTTGATCATTTTTAACTCTTGGAACTCTCATAGGAAAGAGACGAGCCAGTATTCAAAATGGTAACACACGACAATGAACTCCACTCTGTTGAGTTTGGTTCATCGGTTTCTCTCTTGGAAGCCTTCTTTGTTGCGTTAGCAGTAAGCAGTCATCAGAACTGGTGTGAAGAGGAGGAGGAGGAGGAGGAGGCAGTTTTGATAGGAGGTGATACGTTGAAGAGAGTAAACTCGACGAAGTACGCATCAAACCCACCTGTTTCTCCAATAGGTCGGGTCTAGTGACAATCATTTGGCTCAGCTGCCTGGCTTAGACTATGTTGGGTTGGCTTTAATACAACTGTAGTTAATAATTTATATGCCATAGTTTGCAATGTACAAAATAGTGAATATATATATTTTTTATATTTTCAACATCTTGAAATCTTTTAACAACAAAAAGTTCATCAAGTAATTTACGCTATATCTTAACTATACATAACAAAATACTCGCAACTAGTGTACATAGCCTAACAAAACCATCTTTGTAACTTGGAATTTTTTTAATAAATATGTGTATTTTACATGGAATTTAATGGGGAAAAGACAATAATTAGCAAAAAAAAATAGTTATCATAAGGCACCACAGTTTTAGAGAGCCTATGAGAGTAAGAACAAGAGAAGAACTAAGCTATTAATTACAAAAATAATTCTCTTTTTTTTTGGGCTAAATATTATTCCCTCTATTTCATATTGTAGTTAGTTTTAGGGATTTTTTGTTTGTTTCAAAATATACGTAACTTTCACATGTCTAGATAATTTTTACATTTATTGAATATATTGTGACCAATCAAATAATGTCATTTTTTATAATCAGTTGGATATATTAATTAAATATTACTTCTAAGAAGATAACTTTTTAATATTAATGCTTTTAGTCTAAATTACATACATTGTGAAACAGAGTGAGTATGGTTTATGATATAAAAAAGGTATTGAGGATAGAGAGACAACTCAACTGAGCATGTGAGGATATAAACTTTATTTGACAGACATGCTTAGCTGCTTTGCCCTACTTAACCCACATGCTTCTCCAAATCATATCCTACCACGTGTAGTGGTAATCCTGTATTAATATTTAAACCTTGTATTATATTCTTTTCATTTGTTAATGAACCTTTGTGTTAAATTGCAAATTGGCCACTACTAGCTCTAATCACCAGACAACCACCTTTGGGATTTTAAAATAAAGCGTCAATAACGGTTGGTGTTGTTGGGTTCTTCATCTCATGACCATGACTACTTTTTAGGTTTATTGTGAAAATCTCTTTCGGAGACTTTTGAAAATTTTAATATTAAGCGATAGAAGTTCTCCTATCAAGAATTATCATAATTGATATATAGTAATATTATTGAGGGAATCATCTATGGTCTATAGCTAGATGTTGTTTCCAGTTGTTTAAAAAGTGTTTTTGAGTTTTTTTTTTTGATTATAGCCTCATGCATGCGTGAAAAAACACACATGAATCATTCATTATGAGAAGAAAATAGGGTAAAGACACATGAATCATTCATTTAGTATGACTCAAAGAATCATTACCAGGTTTTTCCTTTTTCTAATAGCAGAACGAGGGTAAAGACAACTAAACTACATAACAATAATAGCAAAATGTAGATATTCGTGTGTGTTATTTTACCAAAATGTTAGGAGTAACGAACAATTCTAGAAACAAGTTCTCATGATACTTTGTCACAAAAAAAAAAAAAAACAAGCTATGATACTTGGAACACCAAAACTTAATGGGACGATTGATAGGTTGACTTCTAGTATTTGATGATATCCTAACCTAAGGAGACTTTTATGACTTTTCTTACATTGTCTTCAGCCTCCTTTGATTGCTTGCATTTTTTTTATTTGTTCAAAACCCAAAGTTATTTTATACGATTCACATTTTTGCTTTAAAATTATTTTTAGTTACTACAAGCATGCAATAATATGTTCTTGACTTGAATCAATTAGATTCAAAACAATAACGAATGTAAAGATAAAAAAAGAATTTTGTTAGTAATGTTCTCGATTTTTATCCATTTTATTAAAGTTTCATTATGTATTAATTAATTAGTATAACATGATTTGGTAGCTAAAATTTGACAATTGTTGTAGATCAATTAAACTTCATCATCAATAGCTAAATTTATAGCCAACATGAATTGTAAATCACAGCTACATTTAGCTATTGAATGGTAGATCTGATAGATAAATAAATATTGGTAACCAATGTTAAAGTTATTCAACAATAAGATTTAAAACACACACAAAAATACTGAAAAATAAAAAATTATCTTAGTAGTCCTTTTCAACTATATTTTTAATATTCATACAAAGAAAATTTATTGTTAATATCTCTAAATTCTTTTCAAAAGTTGAATATTATTTTGTTTTTTGTTTTTAATTCAATTCAAACCGTTTCTCCGTGTTGAACTCTGCCTTTATAAAATCAATCTAGGGCTTGGCTTTCCTCTCAGATTCTGCTAAAGGAAATCTCTTTTCTTCGTCTTTTATAATCTCTCATCTTCGATCTCTTTCTCTGTTACCTTTTGTTGCATCTCTTCTTCCCAGATCTTAGATTGACCGTACCGATCGTTGACCTTCCTGAATCGGAATCTGGGTTTCGCCTAAAAATCCGACCTTTCTCCGGCGAGGAGCTCGAGAATAACAATTGATATACAAAAGGTTGAGTCTTTTGGATTTGGGTTATGAATTAGAATGGAACTGATCGTCGTCACACGAAAACAAGAAGAAGATCAATAAGAGATGACGCTTTACATTCGTCGCGAATCTTCCAAGGTTCGTCGTTTATAATGTTAATTCAGCTTCTGGGTTATTCAATTCATTGGCTAATTCGTGTGTATTGAAATAGCTTTGGAAGAGATTTTGCTCGGAGATAACGACGGAGATCGGTCTCCTCGCTGAGAACTGGAAGTACCTTGTGGCTGGTATTATCTGTCAGGTTTGAAATTCGATACCTTTTTTGTTGTTTTTTCAGTTTTTAATTGATTATTGTCAGATTCAGATTGAGAGCTTTACTTAATGATGACCAATGGTTTTGTTATACATGGTAACTTTTGAGAGAAGGCTTATGTGTGTTTTGTCTATTTAATTAAAAATCCACAACCTTTGCTTTTGTAGCAGTAACAGTGTCCTTAGGATTGAGAGAAAGCTTATGCTTTAGTGTGTTAGTGTCTCTGTTGTGGATTTACTTGAGTTTGTATTGTTTTGACACTTTGTGCAGTACATTCATGGTTTAGCTGCTAAAGGAGTTCATTATATTCATCGCCCTGGACCCACTCTCCAGGATCTTGGCTTCTTTCTTCTTCCGGTTTGTCTCCCACATTTCAGCTATATATATATATATATATATTTGCTCTCTGACCGGATCAGAATAGATTTCTTATTACCTTTGTTTTGCCTTGTATAGGAGCTTGGCCAAGAGAGAAGCTACATAAGTGAGACCGTCTTCACTAGTGTATTTGTTTCGTTTTTCCTGGTAAGTCTCATAGTTTCTTCAGTATTCTAAAGGCTTATATCTACAGTTTGGTTCTCTTTCATTACATGATTTAATGACGATATTGATACTTTTTGGGCTTTTAATTGCAGTGGACTTTCCATCCATTCATCCTGAAAAGCAAAAAGATATACACCGTCTTGATATGGTGCAGAGTTCTAGCCTTCTTAGTTGTAAGCACCCACTGCCTTACTAGTTACTATGGTTTTTAGTTACTGGGTCTTATCAATTTTGAAGTTTGTCGATGTTTCTGTTTTTTCAGGCCTGTCAGTTTCTCCGTGTTATAACTTTCTATTCAACTCAGCTTCCTGGCCCAAACTATCACTGTCGTGAGGTAAAGCACCTGAGATTCCATACACAATGTCTCACGTGTCTAATCAACTAAAGCTTATATGCGTTCCCACTTTTGGTACAGGGCTCTAAAGTTGCCAGGATGCCATGGCCCAAAAACCCTCTTGAGGTTCTCGAGATTAACCGTGAGTCTACATCTCTTTTTTCTCTTTCCCCACCCACATTCTCTTTGTTTTGCTTATGTTCTCATGTTGATGACTCTGATCTCATCAGCTCATGGGGTGATGTACGGATGTGGAGACTTGATTTTCTCATCGCATATGATCTTCACGCTAGTCTTTGTCCTCACTTACCAGAAGTACGGCACTAAAAGGTAAAGAACTTCATAAACTAGTTTGTAAAAGTTATCCCTGCATCACTCTTATGTTTATAACTATGTCTCAGGTTCATAAAGCTATTTGGATGGCTCACTGCTTTAGTGCAGAGCCTCTTGATCATTGCCTCTCGTAAACATTACACTGTCGATGTCGTTGTTGCATGGTATGGTTTACTATCACACGAACAACATTTCTCTGAATACAAAGATGCATACTAATTTGTTGCTTGGATTCTTTCCCCGTTCAGGTATACTGTGAACTTGGTTGTGTTCTGTCTAGACAAGAAACTGCCAGGTTTGATCTCAGACAACCCTTCTTCACACTTGTTGTCTAATCTTGGCAGAGACTCGGTTTTTCTCATATCCTTTTGTTGAAATGTATGTACTTCAGAGTTACCAGATCGGACTACGGTATTGCTCCCGGTAATCTCAAAGGACAGAACGAAAGAAGAGAACCACAAGCTGTTGAATGGGAACGGTGTTGATCCTGCTGACTGGGTAAGCATCTGAGCCTCTTTTTGTTCTCATTCTCAACCTGAACCAATCACACAATCTGATCTTTAAAGCTCTTTTTTAATGTTTGTTTAGAGACCAAGGGCTCAAGTGAATGGGAAGATAGATAACAACGGAGTACACACTGATAACTCAATGAATGGCGCATGAGACTTGGAACAGACTTGGGATATATATGAAAACAGCTAATCAATGGGCGTCATGAAGACGACCTGTTGGTTTTGAATTGTGTAAGAGGATGGTAAAGTTTTGTTTTTGGTCATTGTCCCAGAAAAGAAGAACATTCATAGAGAGAAGTGGGGTCTATGCTATTTTGTATATTTTTCCAGTTACTTATTCCCCAAGTATTCATCTTTTGTTGGATCATGTTTTTTTGTTTTTATTTATATCAATTTTTGTTATTAGAAACTCTGTTGATCTTTGAGACGTTGTCATGCATTGCACATTCGTTTTCAGTTTGGAATATTAAACAAATACCTCTTTAGTCTTTACGTTCAATAAAAATACTAATCAAACTAATGTTCATTAGTAATCATGTCTCTCTACATTTGTTCAGCAGAAACATTGATGCTATTTTGTACATTAGTGAGGTGATAGACATCATGTTCATATACCATTATCTTTCACCAACTCATATCATCTTTTCCTTGAGAATTAATATATAAATTAAAAAAACTACCTCACAAATAATATTTAGAGAAGAAGTGGGGTCTATTTTCGAAGAGATGAAAGTGAGTGAAAAGAAAAAAAAAATGAAGAAGGAATCAATTGGTGAATGAATCCAACACCAAATCAAATTAAATATGAGCAAAGACAGTTTCTTCTTTTTTTCTTTCTAAGAAAGTGTTAGGGTAGAACAAATCTAATTTATGATATTGGATAAATTTCACTACAGAAATCATAAGAGTTAGTAATCTCACATTCCCCATTCCAAAATTTTAACAAATCGACATTAAACCAGAATTAGAATTCAGAATCATCTGTAATAACCATACAATTAGGACAAAAGTGAATGTTTCTCTTGTAAAATAAGTTGGTATTTGTTTTCTGGGTCATTTAATAGCATATGCAAGTAGAGCGTTCGAACATTGCCACAAATAAAAAAAATAAGAAAAAAATAAGAGTTTTTAAAAATAATATAGATAATTTATAATAAAAACTTTAAAATTATAGATATATTGTTAGATCAGAACTTATAATTTAAAAAAAAAACATCAAACACAATTATTAACTTTTAAAATTATTTACATCGTTAAATATACTATTAATATTTTTTGAACAAGGTCTAGAAATAATTTAAGACTACCTTGCTTATTTCAAATACCATATATATCCAATCAAACAATACTCTCATCGCAGGAAACTTGCTTGTCTTGATGGATCTTCTTTTGTATCTCCTCCTCAGCCTCAGTCAATAACCTTGGATAGCTGAACCTTCCACACTTCTTGGCTTGCTAAAATATTTCTTAGCTTTCTCATCAACCTCTTCTCCAGGTGTGGGTATGTAGACAATGACAACTTCCGGTGAGATCTTTATGTAGCCACCATCTCCGAATTTATATCCATGGCTTCTTCTGGCAAGAACATACTTCTCATCGTTTTCTTCACCCACATCCACTAGAGAAACTGCATGCATGCATTGTAATATAGAATCATGACTGACAAGTCCGTGATATAGAATTTTTCTGCAACTTAATTACTTTTTTTTGGGATTAATCGTTGTTTACCAATGGAGACCTTGGTAAAATGACGTTTTTGATTATCCCCACGGCTGCAAACACTTGTTCGGGCCACCGCAGAAAATTTAACATTGGGCTATGCGGCCTCCAGGATCCACTCTTGCCGCCTTCGGGACGCACGTCAAACCTTCGGGCTAGTGGGCTAGTCTAGGCCCACTAGGCTTAGGATACCTGGATTATCAAAAAAAAATGATGTTTTGATTGGTAACACTATGTACTTATGGAATTGTAGAAAATACAATTATGCTATAGAGTAATTTAAAATAAAAAATAATTTTTCACTGTGTTTTACAATTTTATTCTATTAGAAAAAGAAGAATATAATAAATTGATGATAAATTTAATTAAAAATTACATATTCTCTAAATAGGCCAAGCCCTGTATATCATCGAAAAGCCTACCCATGGGTCACTTTTTGTTTTTGTGTTACTTGTGCTTCATGTGTTACATTGAGTGGTGTTTATCTACATGCTCTTCAACAACCAAAGAAAAGAATTCATAAGAGACCCATATATTTACGCTGTTAATGCTTGATACTGATATTATAAGCCATAGCATGTGAATCTTTTGATAACAGAAACATACATCTTTCAATATATGACATAAATACAGTTCTGCTTTACATTGAAAGCTATTGAAAACGAGGTGAAGCTGGAGATGTAGATGTAGATGTGGTAAAGCATCTAAGCTTATAAAATTATATCCAGTTACATGCTAGTTAAGAGCCAAACAAAGGAATGAAAGATTGCATCATCTCACAGATTGTGATCTACGTTAAATGTTGAAGCTCTCACAATCCATCAGTTGTGACTCCTTTGTCTGCCACTCTTGGCTGAAGATAGAAGAAAAAACTGTGAGTCGAGACATGATGATATTTGTGGTATGGTTATATCATATACCATATGAGTGAGAGAGCAATTACCAAGACGTAAGATTTTGTTATGGATTTTACAGTAGTCATGGAGTCAGATCCTGCAAATTGTAACAGTAAGAGTACATCAGTGAAAACAGCTATAGCTTCTTATAATCTAAAATATCAAGTGAATGATGAAAACTATACCAACATTCTGTGTTCATGTCTTTTCCTTGAATCGTTTCTGTAACTGTTGAAGTATACTCTGACATGACCTAGTCAGGCACTAGATTCTCATTCTTTGATCCAATAGATGACCAGTGTTTCATAATTGGATCTAATAAGTAAAATGGTAGCAGATAACTGGGTGTTTTGTAAATGGTTATCAAGCCAAAGGGAAGACTACTATACCCTGAAGCAGTCTCTAAGTTTACCATGAAACAAAGAGGCTCATGCGAAAAACACATGTGGGACTTAAATGGAACACAAAGGGCTCCAAGTTTAAGATGATACCCCTTGTTTTAGTCAATAACAATCATCTGATAAAGCCATCCTCTTTGACAAAAACTGAACTTCTTCCAACTTTCCAGCAGCCTCTAAGGCGTTTCTCAAAACTACATGGCAGCTAAGCTCTTGGTGGTTTCCTATTTCCACCAATTCATTATACAAACTAAACGCTTCAGTGTGTCTCTTATGCTTACAAAGTCCTTCTATGACTCTGTTGCATCTGCTAATATCTATCATTTGATTATTCTCCAGACAAAACACCAAAAGCCTGTGAGCATCAACTAGTTTTCTATTCTCGCAGAGAAAATCAAGTAACTCCTCCATCTTAACCAAGAACCCGTTATCATAAAGCAACCTAACAGTCAGAAACGCCTTGTCCTTCTGACCACTGCTAAATAGCAATCTGACAGCATGCGTTGAAAGATCAACGTTCTGTCTTATTCGTTTCTCCAACATTATCCTTACCAAGTCAAAACACTCGTTAGCAAAACCTCTTTTAACAAGCTCTCCAAGTACAAAATGGAAAGTGGCTGCAACGGGAAGGTAAGAGCTCCTCAGCATTCTTTGCAAGGCATCATGAGCAAGAAGAGCTTCACCTGTCTTCAACAGCCCATCAATCAGTACCTCATAGGTTTCAAGATCAGGCACAAACTCCCTCCTAAGCATTAGAACCAACAACTCGTAAGCAGCTTTGAATCTACCTTCTCTGCAGTGTCCCATGATCAAAGTCCTGTAAGAAGGTGGATCTTGCACTCCTATTTTCATTAACTGCCTGAAAACTCTCTCCGCTTGTTTCGTTTTCCCATTGGCACATAAGTATTCAAACATTGGGTTATAAGCTGCAGCAAGAGGCTTGGATCCATCCTTGCCTAACAACACTTCCTTCTCATATAACTCGTTGAACAATCTCTCTGCTCTATCAAACTCCTGTCTCAGACACAGAGCACGAATCAAAACACTATATGAAGCTGAATCAGGACGCACCATTTCTTTAAACACCTTCATCGCTGCATCCATATCTCCAGCATCACAGTGAGCTTTGATCAAAATATTAAAAGTGCATGCATCTGGAGCAAATGTGCTGCTACCATCTCCTACACTCAAAACTTGCTTGATCTCATCAAACCTCTGAGCCTCAGAGAGACCTTTAATCAAAGTATTGAAAGTAACACCATTTGGTTTCAGCCCTCTAGTAACCAACTCATGAAACACAACCAAAGCTTTATCAACCTCCTGCTTCATACAATACCCTCTCACCAGAGTGGTGTAACTAACAAAGTTAGGACAAACATCTTTCTTAACCATCCCGTTCAATACATTATGCGCTGTCTTAACCTTCCCAGCTCTACACAACCCATCAATAATAGTGTTGTAAGTAACAAGGTCAGGAACACATTCCATGTCCTTAAACACCCTAAAGGCCTCACTCACCATAGAGTTCTTACAAAACCCGTTAATCAAGATGTTGAAAGTGTAACAATCCGGTTTAACACCGTACGTGCCACGCATCTCGTGGAACAGATCAAGCGCCATACCGGTCTTTCCACGCTTAAGTAATATAGAGAGAAGAGTGTTGAATGTGATGTTAGAAGGTGTGATCCCCATCTTCTTCATGGTGTTAAAGAGGTTTAGAGACTCGTGGAGGAGACCAGCGTCTGCGTAGCTTTTGATCAAGGTGTTGAAGAAGCGAGGCTGGAGCTTCACGGAGCCGTTGGAGCGTTTCTCGATGGAGAAGAGGAAGTTGCGAGCGGCGTTGAGGTTGCGGGATTGAGCTAGGAGGTGGAGCATGAGGAAGAAGGTGTGGGGGTTGTGGGAGAAGGTGGTGGTGGTGGAGAGGTAGTCGAAGAAGCGGAGAGCGTGAGGAGGGTGGGTGATGCGGCGGAGGGTTTGGAGGACGGTGGTTGTGGAGAGGGAGAGTGATGAGAGTGAAGACTCGACTTGGTCTGAAGAGTTGATGGCACGTGCCAGGGACATGGCGAGTTTTGATTTGGTTCTGTAAGAGGACGGTGGTTGTGGATGGAGAGATGAGAGTGAAGACTCGGCTTGGTCTGAAGAGTTGATGGCAAGGGCTAATGACATGTCGAGTTTTGATTTGGTTCTGTAAGAAGAAGAAGGAAAGGGTAAGACTTTTAGGGACCAAATGGTAGAAGAAAGTGAAAAGGAAGAGATACCGTTGAGACTTGGGGGCGAACAGAGAGTGGAGTCTTGAAGTACGAGCCATTGAGGAAGAAAGGTGAAGACTTTAACTGTAAGAGAGAAGACTATGAAGCAGTGGAGGTTAAGAAAGCGACAGACTTTGAATCATATCTGAGGAAACGATAGAAAAATCTACGGATCTATATCAACTCTTTATGTTACAGAGCATGGGAGAGAATGGAGGAGAGAGATACC